>JAOEHY010007293.1:0-43266 GCA_025447955.1 Psilopsiagon aurifrons | reverse complement strand
TTTATGTTGAGGACACCAGAACTGCACACAATACTCCAAGAGAGGTCTCATGAGAGCAGAGTAGAGGGGCAGGATCACCTCCTTCAACCTGCTGGTCACATTCCTTTTGATGCAGCCCATGATAGGGCTGGCTTTCTGGGCTGCAAGAGCACACTGCCAACACTGTTCTCCTTCCCTTCACAAAATTGAACTAAACTTGGATTTTGGCAGCTTTCTCTTCCCTGTGTTTCCTGACCTCCAGGATGCAGCTGTCTCTGCTTCAGTCTCTTTTTTCCATCCTTGCCTGAGGGCTGTTCTTGTGCAGTGAAACATGTATGCCCTGTGTTGTGCTCTTTTCTGGTTTATGTGCAATCCCTGTGCTCTCAGAAGAAAGGAGGGTGACTGGATTTCTCCACTTTGCTCTTGCTCATCTGCTTAAATGATGTTAGGTCATGTCAGATTTATATTGATGCAACAGAAAGCAACTAGTTTCCAAAGCACAACATAACCCTCTCAAGCTTGTTCATCTCATAAATTTCTTACTCAAGCACTGACACTGACTTCTTTGCTTAAAATGATAACATGTTATTTCTGGCATGTGACTTGGATAATAGTATACATGAGTACAATACTGGGATAGCAAGCTGTCCAGGCCAATCTGAGTTTCAGACCTTAGAGGAAGAATTAGGGAGTCAGGCTCCATTTTCACAGTGCATTAACATTTCCTCGTTTTTTAAATCTTTTTCCAGAGGTGGGAACTTTTCCACCAGTGTAGTCCAGGCTGAAGCCCAGCAGACTATTTTTTCTTCTTGGGACAGATCAAGGACAATCCTACAGAGGTTGGCAGAGTCAGAGGTATGTTAAAGTATTACCATGAGAGAAAATTGAAGCACAGCAGAATGAAACATTTTAAAAGAGCCTTTTAAAAACCTATTTTTTTTTTAAAGGATCTTTCCCAGATGTAGCATTTTAAAGCAAGTCCAAGCAGAAAGAGGTACGGTATGGACTTCAAAAGAATGCATATTGTCCTTTTGCTTTCAATTTTGTGGTTGTGGCTGGGCAGGAAGAGGCAATATCTGTATTAATACAATTACTCTGTCTTCTGGTTTGCCTCCATTTTGGATTAGCAGCCCTTTCGACATATTCAGAAACACTCTACCCTGGAGGCATTATTTAGTAACAAAGTACTGTCCGGAATGTGTTTTGTAGACTCAGGGGGTGAAGTTATCTCGCATAAAATCTTCCTTCATTTAGACATACACCCAACAATACAAGCACCAATGGGCATTCTCTTATTGATCCACAGGTTTCCCTTTCCACAGTGGTTACCAGCCATGTCCTTTGCTGCTAACCCCATGTCATTTGTGGCTAGAAAATGAAGACACCTAAGTGTGCTATTGTCAGTCCCAGTCCTCAGCCAGAATGCAGCATGGGAGCCTGGGGAAGCCTAAGTCTGCAAACCTCTGACGCCTGACTCAGAGAGCAACCCCAGTGTCACCAGGCAGCAAGATGACAAAATTAATTTCTATGATGCAAAAATTAAATCTGATTGATAGGAACCTACTTATAAAATGCCATATCTTATAGATGTGAAAGGACCATAGTGCCAGTGATAAAGCGAGATTGGTCAGGTCTGACAAACGTGCATTGGAGCTGTATTATTGACAGTGGGGGATAGTATTGATTGAGCTGCCAAGCTTATCATATTACACAATTATGATATTAGATTTGCATTTTTAATTCTTTTAGAAGAAATTGACCCAAGGCAATTACAAGAGAGAAATGCTGTGATGGAGCCTGCTGGTCCAGAATCATAGAATCACAGGCTTTTAGGAAGAAGCAGCCACTGTCAAAGAAAAATTTTGCCTACCAGACCCATGACAAGGAAACAATGGAAACACAAAACCAATAAAGCTTTAAAGGATTTGTTCACAACAGGGTTGTCTCGGGGGACAATAAGGCAAAACCAGACGACCATTAAACCTGGGCTAATAAAGATGAGATCTACAGGCTGTTTGCTTATTACAATTCACAATGCCCATGGATATGCAGCCTATAGAGTCCTGAAGAGTTCACACAGACAATATCTTCTCTTTCTTACAGCGCAGTATGCAAAAGAGTTTCCAAATTCTAGACCTCATCTCTTTATAGAAGTCACCCAAGCTGGAGCTAGGCATGTAGCTCTTTAGCAAGCTAGTGACTAGTGTTCAGGACAATGGCTCAGTTGGACATAATCTCTTCTCTTCACTGATGTGCTCATTGCATAAAGTGGTTGTAAGAGTTACTTCTCCTGGGATTCTCACCTCCAAAGAAATTTCTTGAGGACAATCCGTTGATCCAACCCTCTCTTGGCCCACTGCAGGTCTTGTGAATTGGACATGATACTCTTGTGCATTTGCTGCTGTATCAGTGGAAAAGACCCTGTTCATTTTCACTGTTGCTAAATGGAAAGAATAGGTTTTCAAAGTGTCTCTAAACTGGTAGATTAAATGGTCTGAGCATTAGGGTTTTTGATTGTATATCACCTTTTTGGAGTACCGTATTTTTGAAGAAAATTTCTGGGCTGCGGAAGATAAACAGATTAATCAATGTTATATTATATGGTTCCTCACTCTCTCCAGTCCCAGCTTATCTGCATCAAGCTAGCTCTTTGTCTTGTTAACAGCCAACTTTCTGATTTTGAGCTATTGGATGATTTGCATCCAGGGACCACTTTTCATGTTTTCTGGAGACAAGAAATGTGAGAACCTTATGATCTTGTAAGGGCTGGAAAATTTCAATGGTATCTTTTCCTTTTCCAGATCTACAAAAAGGCAGCAAATACTTCCTTGGAAGAGCAGCCAAGTCAATCTAATGATTTCTCCTGTATCAACTCAGCTATCATAGCATTTTGAGAAGAGTAATTAAAAAACACCTAACTCAGTGTCAAAGGTAGCAAAAGACATCAGATAGCCTATTAGAAGAACCTAGCTCAAGTGAAGTATTAATCCTAAGTACATCAAGGAACAGTGTGGAGGAGGACTGGGAAGGGATAAGTCTTAAATGAGCCCTCTTTCTTACGCAGGCCTGGGAGGAGTATTACTCTTCTGTCATTCTGTCTTTGACAACTGATCCACAGCAAGACCATAATAAATATCTATAGAAACAAGCTGTCCAAATAAACAAAAGCATAAACAATATAAATTGAACTTATACACACATGCACACATACAAAAGAGAGCATTGACACCTATGAAATAAAGAATATTCATTCAGAATCAGCTCACACAAAGAGAATTTCCCTGGAGTTGGCCAAAGTGTAAAACTTCAGTGTCAGGAAACTTTCAGGATTCCAGAAATGTTTTTGTTCCATGCTGGAATGAAAACAAAACTTTAAGAACATTTTTCTGACTTGGAATTTTGTCAAAAATTACTATTTTCAGATTTAAAGACTCCAGGTTTTGGTACAGGTCTCCGTCTGCTCCTAGTCAGAAACCCTGGGCTTCAGAAATCTTTGTCAAAACCAATATATCTTCACAGAATACTTCAGCTTTGATAAACAATATGTTTTGTTGAAAATATTCCAGCCAGCTCTAGCTGCAGCCTTTGTGAGATTGTGCAATTGAGTATTATTAGTATTGCTAAATCTTTCTTTTCAAAGGCCACCATGTCTCTTGATGATCACTGGACATAAGAAATTAATTGCTTGGCGCAGGGGGGAAGAAGACGGGAAATAGGATGAGGGGGTTAGTAGTGTGGTTAATTGGACCCAGGCACGGCATAGTATTAAAGCTAACCACAGCCAGGTCACAAATCATATTTTGTGTTTTCGATGTTATTTAGTTGAAAAAAAGGAAGCACCTGGATGAACACTATGTCACCATTGGCTACAGGCCTGATTCTGTCACCACTCTGCAACACAGCAGTCAAGGACATTGGATAGCTGTGAATTCTCTACACACCAAGAGCCCCATCTCTTTGGTACTGTGTCAATGCTTTGTGGAGCTTTTTGGGATGAGGCAGGATTAGATGGTGGCAGAAGGCATCATTTCATCTCTTGGGTTGACGGATATGTCCCTATTCCTCCTCTGCCCTCACCTTTCTGTGCTTCAGAGTTTTGGCAGTGGAGAGATGCTTTGCTTTTTTGTAGGGAGGGTACTTGCTTGGAAACATGTCATACATACAGCGAGAGGCTGTTAGGACCCTGGTGCATGGGAAACTTCTGAGAGCTGACCACAGATCTGCAGGTGCATGCAAGGGTCATAACGTAAATGTATGTATAAAGCTGGACTGTATCACATCTATCGGTTCATGATCCCAGCATGCTAACAAAAGTATCTGGGCTGGAATGTGTGTGTGCTTAATCCCTTCTGTCCTCAGGGTGAAGGAAATAGGAGATAAAAGTCATGCCTTATTACACCTGGCCTCTAGCTGCCTCCCCCAGGGGGTACTCTCCTCAATAGCCAAGAGAAAAAGACAAAGCTGCTGAATATAAGCATAGAGGGGAGAAGGAGGGGCAAAATGGAAAGGATGTTTTTAAAGTTTGTGCATCTCCTATGAAGAGACTGAATACATGCTCACAGGTGTGTGGAGACATGTGAAGAGGCTGTTGTGGAAGGTTTCTCTTGGAAACACTGGAGCTTTTGGCAAGACTGTGCAATGGACTCAGCTCTCTCCAAGATGCTGTTGGACACAGAAATTAGACTGCATCCAGCTTATCCCTCCAGCTTAAGTTTTTGGTCCACTATACAGGGGAAATAAGAAAAAAACCAATGTTTGTCTGGGACCTTCTTTTCCTTTCTGGTGTAATGGTGTCAGTACACTGGAAAGGCCATACACCTCACTCCTCTCCCAGGATGTCACACACTGGCCCTGGTTACAACATGCCAACAAGTCCTCAGGAGAAGGAGTTTGGGTGTAGAGTATAATTGGCAGGTGCAGCTTTGATTGCCATGTATTTACATGCAGAATTCATTTCAAGACATTCTTATGAGGTGACTGTAAAAAAAAGTGTTCTACAAGAACAGTAGGATATTTTCCTCTTCCTATTCACTGTAAATTAATTTGTAGGCAATTACTACATCTTGAAGCACTTTCATCTGCACTGCAGGAAGCAGAAGATTTTTTAATTATTATTAATTACTGATGATTCAGATCAGGAGCCATTTATCACCTTCGTATTTTACAAAAATAACTGACCAGTTTTCAGTACAATGATATCTATGGTGCTTATGAGTGCACATACACATGGGTAAACCATCACTTGGCCAAGAAATTGGCATGAGGGAAGCAGTTCTGTCAATTACACTTTTGATTTTCAGGAGCAGTGGAGATAGGCTATCATGAAACCTCATCTGTCTCCAAATCATGTTATTGCAGTGTTCCTCTTGTCAGATGGAGCACACTTATTTCCTGTTGATAGCATATATCTGATGGCAGATAATTGCACTGACAGATTCAGAGAGATCAGGTAGAGTTAAGAGCCAGAGTGTTATGAAGGAAAAAGGGGGAGACTGTGGTTTCACTGAGAAGCAAAAGCCACAGGGAGACAGTCTTTCACTGGGCCTAGGCAGCTAGCATCCATTTACACATTTGGAAAGTTCCTCCATGATTTGTATTAACTCAAGCTTCAGCCACAGTGCTCAGTGAAGATTGTGATATGTAGCCTCCATGATCAAGTTATTTTAGCAATCAATCAGCTTTATAATGTCATTATGCCTACAGACCATATGATCTTCCCATGACAAAAGATAGCCAACCAGAAAAATCATACCTATGCCGACCCTCTTTGCTGTTGATTTCTACACTTGAATATGCAGGTGGGGAAAGGGTGACATGAAGTCAGTGCATCTATAGCACTTTTCCATGAGATGAGACTGGTAGAACCCGCAGTTGTTACTATTTGAACTTATCAGGTAGAAATTACTCTTAGCACACATTTTATCTATTGTCCATATAAATGTTTTGGCTAAAAATACGTACAGGAAAACCCAGATGCAAAGATTAGGCAAAGAAATTTTAGGCTATGGAGGTAGATTCTGTGCTGGAGTCAAGATGGCCACAAGGGCCACAAGATGGATGGAGGCAACACCATCCATCATCCTTCCCCACTTACCTCCTTTTCTCCTCCCCAGAAAAGGAGAAGAGAGGGTTACACAGCGACTCCAGGACTGCAAACCTCTTGCTTCTCACCCTCCTCCCTGCCCATCCTTGTGGTCATTATAAGCTTCTCCTGACAACACTGTAGGGTTACTTAGCTTGTTTCTAAACTTGGAGGTTTTGATGTTCAGCTGAAATTCTACCTGGTTTTGTTCTTATCAGTCATGCAAGAATGCATTGGTGAGAAGGCTAAATGAGCTGTGGCTATATACATAACAAGAATTATGGAAAAGAATACAAGCAATTGTTGAGATAAAAAAATGGATTCATAAAGTGAAGTAATACACATTTGCTTATGAATAAATGTGCCAGGGATTTGCAGAAGTACTTTTGTGTAAGGTTGATTCTTTTTGAAGGATACTTGAGTCCTTACACAAATATGATTTAGTAAATCATATTTATGTAAAGTAAATTAAAGTAAATCATTAAAGTAAATTGGGGTGATGAGATTTTGCATGAAGTACTACATTTCGTTTTGATGGTGCAAATGGAGACCAGAAAAAATTCAAATTCTATTTAATTAAAATTTTTCTCTGCCACATAAGGTGACAAAAAGACAATGAACATGATGCCTTCAGTCATTCAAGCCTTCTAAGCTCCAGTCAATAAGTTTATAGCCTTTCAACTCTTCTGCTTTTCACATAACTTAAAAGCGCCGGAGTGAAAAAATAGTCTAACAAGTGCTCCCTGTAACGAGACTATTAGTTTCATTGATTTTCTAAGAGGAAAACCCCCAACTAAAATTCAAGAAAGAGATTAATACAACTACCTTTTAATATTATTAACTTTCTTGAAATCAATATTTCTTCTCATATTACACTATACTTTGCTACATACCAGCCACTATACAAGTAGCGATAATCAATATAGAGTCTGTGTATTTGCAAGGACCTTTTCAAAGGCTGGTGTAGTGGACAAGGATTAGACAAATCTGGCCTGCAAAATCAGTGCCAGTTTGATCTCAAATGTCAGCAAACTCTTGCCTGGGGTTCCAAATGATCCAGAGGGCTTTTTTGGTACTAATTGTTGGGTTCATCGTGGTCCTGATGTAGTGATGGAAGTTATATTCTTGGCCATGGTGGAGCAGCTGCACATAACAGCACTGTGCTGCAGAGGCCAGGCTGTATAATCTTGTAAAAATACTGTATTTGCATTGGTAGAAAGTTTGGGGTGATTATCAGCCTATGGGACAGTTCACTGGTGTTCTGAACACAGAATCATAGGAAAAAAGAGCTTGGAAACGACCTCTGGAGGTCATCTGGTTCAGCATGTCTGCTCAAGCTGGGCCACCCCCAGACAGCTTCCCAGGACCACGTTCAGACAGCTTTTGAGTATCCCCAAGGAGGGAGACTCCACAACGTCTGTGGGCATCCTGTGCCAGTCCTCCCCACAGTAAAATTATTTCCTGATGTTCAGACAGGGCCCCCTGTGTTTCACTTAGGCAAAGACAAGTTTCACACACTGCTTAGTTACATCTGTTAAACCCCTCAATATTTAGCTTAACAGCATGTGTATGCAACCCACGGACATTAATTACCACTACAGGCTGATGGGAAACCTCAGATTAGGATCTCTTTGTTAATTGCAAAATGTCACCACCCCACAGGGAAGCCAGCGAATCAGGATGTTTTGTGTCTCCTGCCAGATGTCCACAAAGAAACACAAGGGCAGGCATATTTCTTTCACAGACCTTGTGAATGCGTGCATGTTGGATAAATCAAGGAGAGTACCACACTCTGATTCAATCCTTCAGCATGTCTCATGACGTTAAAATTTGTGCCATTATCCTAGGGCAAAAATTGCAGTTCTCACTTAAGTTCTTAACCAGGGTGGAGGTGAGGTGGACCTGGCAGCAAGGCCACAGGCCATGTCTAAATAGTAATCATGTGGATTTGGTGTCCATCTGCAATTCCATCTCCAAGGTCCATCTGGTTTTACTGGAAACTGAGCTTTGGAAAAATGGCTGGAAAGCTTCAGATCCAGTAAACAGTCCCCACTACCTCTTCTGCCAACATGGACAAAACCACTTTATAATCACCAGTATGTGTTACCACGGGGGCTTCATATACACTTGCGGTGGACACTAGCTAATTGCAAAAATAAATATATATGATAGCAATAAAATTTGCGGTCTCTCATTGAATCTCATATTGAATGTTTCTGTGTCTTTTTCCTCTTAGTCTGAGCTAAATTCAACTAATATTTGACTGTGGTAAAATATTCCTATGCCGAAATTTTGAGAAGTCCCAGGAACACCATGAGAATTTACTGTAGGAGTAATAATGAGGAAACTCCTTATTATCCACATCGCTTTCCTTTCCAATTATTAATCTGTGCAAAATATTGATATAAAGTTTTTGCCAAAACAGTATGTCTTCAGAGAATGACGCTTTAAAGAAGGTGAGGCTTTCATAAGAATGATTATGTCAAGTTTGTGAGAAATCACCTTTATGGCTTTTAAAATTACGGCTTTGTAAAGTTTGTTTTCCGAGAAAATAATATTGCTGTTCTTTAAATGCTTCTGTATTGTATGAAAGTCTTTTTGACAAACAGAATTTTTGACTTTTGATCAATTCTACTGTGAAACTTTGTTAGCTATGGTAGTTAGGATAGAGACCTAAATGTCAAAGCATAGAGGATAAGAAATGAAATATATTCCTTCTTGTTTGTAGGCATAAGTTTTGTGCCTGAAGATAAATAATTATTTTGCATATTGCTAGGATATGCTAAATGTTCCCTCACTTACAATATAAAATTGGCTTTTAGGTATATTACCTGTTGCAAGAGTGGTGAATTTCTGTGCATAGCAGAGTAACTTTCATGTAAAGAGCATTGCATGCATCATCATGAACTGTCATCAAAATAGGTAACAAAACTTTAACAGGATCAAATAGCGGTTTTGGGAACCTTCTTGCATTTTGCTGTACCACTGAGGGTACCCTGAGAGCAGGGAGTTAAACATTGATAGCAGGCACAGAGCTGAAAGCAGGGAGTAGCTGCTGGCAGTCCTTCTGCAGTGTGTAACAATCCTTCTTGTGCTGTTTTTATTCATGAGCAAAAAGTGCAGAGAGAACAACAGAGAGGGCATTCATGGCATGGTTAGGAAAACTTTCTCCGGATTTTGATTCAGTGTCAATTCCTGCTTTTTCATTTGCAGTTCCAGAGTTCTTCTTCCTTCCTTAATACAGCATTGTTATGCTTTTGGGAGGCAAAGTGCGTAAGCAAAGAAATTAGTTAAGCAGAAAACTGATTTGTTCCACGAGTGATTCTGATATACACACCATGAAAAAGACTGGTGGTGTTTTCTGTGAGGATGTGCGCTGTTTTCACAGCAAGTAATCTAGACAAAAGGAAGACAAAGGCAAGTAGAGACTGTTTAAACCGCAGTCTGAGAGCCAGAGCCAGTAGTGGTAAATCTCACAGGATTTTTTGTTGTTTGTATTAGCATTTTTGTTTATTTTTCCTAGTTTATCATCTGAATTGCTGTGTCTTTCCCTCCACTGACCCTCATTTGCAACAGGAAATATCAGATCCTGGACTGCAAAACCACAAGGACATGCCAGGCTCTTTAGACTTTCTTATTTGTTAACTTCTTCCATATATACCAAGTATTTTTCATTTACTAATCCACGCTGTGAGGAAAACACATTGCTACAAGAGCCTACCAGCCTGTAGGGTCTGGTGCAGCATACACCAGGGGAGCCCGACTGGGGGGATGATGGTGACATGCCATGATATGCCGTAGCAATCTCCCAGTGCCTGTGGGGAAGACATGGGTCTCACCTCTGTGATCAGCACAACTCCCTTTTCCATATTTGCAAAGGCAAATGGTGGGAGATTTAAAGCTCTGCTAGGCCTCCTTTGCAGCCCGAAACTCCTACTCTGTTGCACTTAGGATAGTTCTGCATGCAGTAGAATGTGGCTGTGAATGGCAGCAGCTAATGGCAGGCTGGGTTTGATGGGGCTTGTGGCTCTGGCCAAACAATTTTCAGTGCCTGTGAGCACACACGCACACACAGAGGAAGTGAAGTTCTCTATCCAGCTTAGAAAGACACTGTTCCCCAAATGAACGATTAATGCTTGAAAAAAGTCTGAAAAATGGATATCCCTTTGACCTTTCTAAGGTTTGTCATTTAGTTGACATACCCATTACCTCAAAAATCAAATGTGTTTGTCTAAACATTATTCTGATGTTTGGTTTGGGCACCGAAGGTCAGACAGCTGACCACTAACTCGCTGACAGTGATCAATTCAGTCTGAAATCTTGTCACTTTCCCTGTTTATTCTGCTATCCATCTCTGCTTTGCCAGCCTCCACAGCCAATTTCTGCTGTTGAGGCGCTTTTAAACCTAACAATAATCCAATTTAGAATTGATCAATGGGAATGTGTGGTCAGTAAGCAAAATGACAAAGTCTGCATGCAACCGCTGACCACAATCTGCTGGTATTTTACATAGGGCTGATTGCAAACTTAATATATGTAAACGGCACTCAACCACAACTGTTCTGGCAAAGAAGAGGTGGTAGGGACATAGGTTTCATGTGCTCAGGGTTGACATTTGTCTCATGCAACAAATCTGTGCAGCCCTCTATTCCCTTATTCAGGTGCCTATGCTTGGTCTGACACAAAAGAATTTACCACAGGCAATGGCTGTGTCCCACGTTTTGCTGTGATTCTTTTCCAACCAAATTTTGCTGTGAAATCCAGCCTTGTCACTAGGAGAAGTTGGTGGCAATTACTAGGAATACCTCAGGAAACAAAAGCCCACAACCCCATGCTGAGCTGTAAGCACAAAGTAGCAAGGCAAGGGAAGGAGAGCTTCTAATTCTCAGCGTTTTTTTTTTAAAGGGAAGGAATATGAAGTACTATGGGGTTGTTCTCTTTATTTTAGTCAGGTAACACAGAATGAAAGCATAATAATAAGAAGGAACAATTTAAAAACCACTTCTTAGGCTCTCACAGAGAACAACATAATGCCCAAATAAGAGCATCCCAGACAGATAAAAATGGTATTTAGGTAAATACCTGGAGCAAAAATCCTCCACAGCTTTCTAGGCACTTTCGAAACATTGTTTTCATCCCTTCTACTTGCCCTGGGAGACCCCTCAGTCTTCAGATGGCAGCTCACAGGCCAAAATAGTGCATGACAAATGGTCAAAAAGTAAAACACTATTGTATCTTGTGTGTTCAACATTTTTCATCAGCTGCTAAACCAAGCCCTAAATCTACTTTGCTTGACTGCCCATATGACTATGTGCAGGACAGAAGACCTTGGAAACTACACCTAAGCCTCGACAGGGGAGACTGATTCACAATACATACTCATAGCAGCTATTCAAAGTGTATTCTAGGTTCTGCTGGGAAAGAGAAAAGGACTACTGCAAGTTTTGTCACACACATTAAAATTGTAAACATGCCTATGCCCAAGTGTTCAACACTGGAGATATGTTGTGTTCCATCTGCGCATGCAAATTTTACGGCAATGATTTGCACAGCCTGTGTTACACGGAACAGTGCATACTACATACACTTATTTTCTCTGCCGAGATTAACTTTCACTGCTGAGATTCAACTTTCTCTGCTATGGAATGTCTTTTTCTGTCTTCTGTATGCACTTTCCATATTACTGCTCTGATCTGCTCACTGAGACTGTGAGATAGGGCTTATTTTGGAAGGAATCTGTGATTTGAGTATGCGCCAATCCTTCCACTTGTCTTTCAAGGGTTTTGTTCCTTGGGAGGGTTGTTTTATGAGATGCACATGCACTGGTTATACTACTTGCTTGCAAGTCACTTGCCCAAGCAATGAAGTGCAGCTTCACACCCTTGCTATCATTGCGGACCTGTGGCAATCCATCAAGGTGAAGAATAGGCTCTGTCTCTGTCCACAGCATTTTCAGCCATCAGCCTGTCTCACACGAAATGCTTGTTGATGCTCCTGGGACAATACCATGCATTCAGCCAAGAAGCCTGGCAAAGACAGCACTAATATAGATGGCTTTGCTTTGCTTTGGCTTGGAGGTGGGACAGGCCAATAGGCTGAGCCTTGGCTGCAGTTTTCACCTTCAGGCCCCCAGGATGCAGGAGACATGGGTACTGTAATGTTTTACCTCCTTGTAGTAAGGAGCAAAACCACAAATCATAATGTAGAAGAGCTTCTCTCCTGGCAGCTCTGCAAGGAACACATGAAAACACAAGCTCTGGGCAGAGCCACAAGGGCAAACAGGTCTTGGAATCTCTGCTCCAATAGGCATGACACTATCTATATTAAAGAAGATGGTACCATAGGTGTTGTTTTGTCTGCTGTGTTTGGCTTTTGGTGTATTAAAGAGTACTGCTCCTTCTTGAGCTCCACATCCCTCCAGTACGCTCATTGGCTCTGCAAGATAACTCAGGCTGTGTCTCACTGACTCAAGAGTTGTCACATGGATGTCATTCACTCTTTCAGCATCCTTATGACTTCATGGCACCAGTCTTTTGTTGTTAGACTCAGATTTTAGATGTCTTGCATCTTACCATGGATCATTTTGATCGGACTTTTTCTAAAGGGTGGCAGGAACAGTTTAGACTTCTCTTAAGAATGGAACCCAAATTCCCCAGGATGATGTAGACCTTTGACTCATTCCTTTTTTCTGAAACTGCCTTTTTATTGCGTCTCTGCTTCATTCTGCAAAATTTATGTGGTGGACTCTAGTCTCAGTGCTGCAGCCAAGTTGAGGGACAGAGCTTCAGGCCTGGCAGATTTCCTCTTTTTCTATTGTTTCTTCATCCTCTTTTGTCATGGTGAGGAGCAAAGGGAAAACTGCCCTTTCAACAGGCATGGCAGACTAACTTCAAATAAATAGGTCCTTGAGGTAATCTTTTAAATCTCTTGTATTCAGTTCTTCTTTTTTGACAAACTCAGCTATCCTCTCTCTCCTCATTTCACTTGAGGGAACCTTTCCATGACACCTTGCTTTGTCAAGAGGATGAACATTTTTACCTTTGATGGGATAAAATAAAATTAAGATTTTATTTGAGCATCCTCCTAAGATTTCAACTGCAGATACCCTGGCTGAGTATGCTGGAAAGCAAATGAGCTGGATATCATTTGGCTAGAGTACAGATATGTTAACTTCACTTTTTGAGGATAGGAGTTGTCTTTCAGTGTGAAATTCATGTACTTCTGAATTATGTGCAGAAACATTCAAATGCGTCAAAATAACTCCTGACAGGTGTACGTAGCAACAAAACACTTAGCTGGGGACTATTTTGAAACAATTTTAACAAATATTTTAATGATTGTTTAACCTATCTATGTAGTCAGGTTTTGTGTGTGCATCTGTGTGTACAGACACCTAAGAAAGCATCTTCTCTTATTTTCCTAGAACCTTTCGTGCTTGTAGAGCAGATCCACTGAAAACTGGGTTTATCGCTGGATCCATTAGAGCAGAATTGAGCTGTCTGTTGTTAATATCATTAGTGCTATTGAAATCCCAATTTATGTAGTTCTAGTATCTTTCACACACCAGGACAGCTGTCTTCCTATGAAGCTGGCTAGACCACAGAGCAGGTAAGTGGTGAATAAGTAGAAGAGGTCTTCTTGGACAGTAATGGAAAAATTTCTGAATTTCCAAATTTGGGGAGAGTGGTTAAAAACTAGGAGGAAAAAAATCATGGGACATGATTAACAGCTCTTAAACAGAAATAATTTATTGTGTGTTGACTCATACAGATTCTTGATATGAAAGATCCACTGGCAGTAAAAATTTACGTAGGTTCTTGGAACACAGGAGTGTTATGCTAACAGATAATAATGGTGTGGCTTCAATCCCATGTATTTCAGCTGGCTACCATGTACTTCCCCCTGGCACCAGCTTTTTTGTCATTAAAAAATAATTTTAATTGTAATGTTTATTCATTAGAAAAGAACTGGTGATTAATTGACAGTGTTGCCATGCCTGTACTAATGTAGGCAGAGATTCAGAGATGGACTATGTGGAAACAATGGCTTTCCAGATATGATTTCTTTTGTTCTTCATTTTTGAGCACATTTCTCTGATTGGTAAGTTCAGATAATGTTGAAGTATAGCAGATTTAGATTTATATAATTATTTATATATATTGTGCTTTTTTAAACTTATACTCAGATCATATTTTCATGTATTTCTCCTACTCAACAGTCATTGGTTTGCTTTTTAAAATAACAACACATCTCAGCAATATAATCTTCCTTTGATAGCCTGTTCAATATATTTTTAGAATGTAATTAAACCACATCAGTACAGTGACAGCAAATTGATGACCTTTTAATTATTTCAGGAGAGCTGAATGCATAATCATTTCTCATATACCTTGAGAAAGTAGATAATGCTTTGTAAATGAATTATACATTTAAGTAGGGCAGGATCCTTTTGGTTTTCACTTTTAAACATGTCATCTAGTTCTTGTTGTGCACCAGGAGAATGTGAATAAGTGTATATTCTGTCCCAGCATTTGCTTTACTAGGTGGTTTGAGTAGCTGAATCCTTCAAATCCCAGTAACACTGTGAGCAATACATGTCAGGTGATTAAGATGTGTGCGACCAATGAGGACATTTTCTTTTTGGCCAGTTTTGAGTTTGTACTGTGAACTTTGGGAGTTCACATGGTCCTTTATGACTGACCTAGCTGAGTCACTGCTGATGAAGTTGTCACCTCCAGCACGGATGTAGCACAGCATGGCTGAAGCAAGCTGCTCGTCCACTGTGCTCTGCAAGCGTAAACTTTTCATGGCAGGACTTTGGCCGCTGTACATTTAGAATCCAAGGTGTCTTCACACTGCAAACAGCAGCTGTGTCTCCTGGGAAGCTTTTCATTTTTCCTTTTTTTGAGGGAAGCCCAGATAACAGTGAATGCTCAGGATGCTCAGTTCAAATAAAGGTCCAAAACTAAAGCAATTGAGGCCTGAGCATTTGGCCTTGACACCTGCATGGATAAGGATGTGGTAAGATGATGGCCATTAGTTTAATTTTCAGTTTGTTACCATTGATGCTGTTCCGCCCAGTTAACTCTCAAAACCCTTGGGAAGTGAGTGGGCTCTGTACTGACATGGGAATTACTACAGTAAAAGTAAAAGAAGTCCTTTAAACACTTTGGGGAATAGCATTCCATGAAACACAGTACTTCTAAAGACTTTGCCTCATCAGCCTTTGACCCAATAACCAAGTACAGAGTGAGGGCTTGTACAAAGCTGAAGAAAGGCTGGATGTAGGAGATGATATTTTTTTTCCCTTAACAAAATTAAGATATTTAATCTTTAGCAGGATATTTAATGTCATTAATTTGAGAAAGAAGTAGACTGCTTTGTAACAAAGAAGCTCAAGCAAATTATCTTGATTTATTATTGTGTATGGGAAACCTACACTGTGTCTCAAGTAGCTTTTTGCTTCATAAATGAATCAGACTTATGATTCGCAGTCATATAGTACACTTCTTTGGTTTTGTTCTTGCTGAGGTTTTTTGGCTTTTCTTTCTCTCTTGGCCATTTCCAGCAGTTTGAGCGCTTCTGCTGCACTGTTCATATAAAAGATTTCCACTAAGAGCATGCCTTTATGATGATATAGACTTCTAGAGTTCTTTTAACTGGTGGAAAAGGGGCAATAGGACTTACACGAAGAATGACACCCATGTACTTTTACACATTTAAAAAGCAGCCATAAAACAGATGCAGAGATGAACAAAACTGGCTGCTTTCCATATGACTGCACAGATCAGTGCAAGTAAAAGGTGATCATCTTGCTGCACTTATCCTCAATGAATAAGCATTGATTAAAACTTCCTTGATTGGAAACCCAAGCATTTTTAAGATGAACAACATAGGTTGCGTCATTTCATACTGGTTGTCTAATTCATGAAGCTCCTGCTGTGAGTTAGACCATGCAGCATACTTTTGGAAAATGCAAAGCTGTTAACTAAAATGGCTATGCAAGAAAAAGCATTTTCTCCTTTGTTCCAGAAACTTAGCGTTTATTTTCCACCAAAGGCATCAAGCTGCTCACCACAGCTCCTTGCCCAAACCAAAGGATCTCTACTTCAAACATTATCAGCTGTGCCCTACAGAGTTGCCACAATTCCTAACAGATGGAGGAATGTCTATATACTGTATTGTTCAGATTAAACTGCATGAGGACTGTATGTGAGTAATATTCTACTATGACTTGGAACCAGCCAATATGGGAAAATTCAGTGGCAGCTCTGAAATCCACAGTTCATGTTACATATCGCAGCCTCTACGGTGTGGTACACTTGACTGAACACCCCTGAAACAGAGAAAATGGCATTAAAATATCATAATATTTTTTCCAAACTGCTGAATTTCCTTGCTTTTATTAATGCTTTTTGACCTGAGCTTCTGTGGTTTAATTTCCTGTAGGTATCAAGTAACAGTGAATCAAGCAAAGACCTTAACCTTTAGTCCGTTTTGCATTTAAAGCTGCCTCATCTTGACAGTGTTTGAACTGGTGTTAATTCCTCTCCTTTTCTTCTCCCTCCTCTCTCAATGTTTGCTCTTTAGCATGTAGAATATCAACCACTCCACACACTGATCTACTTTCATTAATTGGGTAGCTTTTGAATACCAGTACCATGGCATAAAAAGTAAGCAGTTTTCTAGCTACAGTTAAATATGGTTTGTTTTGCCCAAGTGCTCTGGGACTTCTCTGGGAGGAGCTTGCACCCTGCAGAGCAGTGACTGCATTGTCTGACACAGTGGAGGCACAGCTCTGATCTTCTGAGCTGTTTCACAGGGGTACTATGAGAGAAACTAGGCACAACATCAGGGCCTTGCATTTGCAGCAGATTTGCTCTCCTCTGATATAGCCATGCTCCAGCTGAGGTATCTCAAGCTTGTAGCAGCATCACAGAGTGATCAAAGATAGGAAGTCTGTGAGCTGAGGAACCAAGAAACCACTGACTTCAGAAATCAGTAAAAGATGAAGGGTTTAACCTATGCTGCAGGAGTGAAAAGAATACTTAGCATAGTTGCATCTTGCTTAATTTTCTACTCTTTTCCATGCCTTGCCTTACCTTATCTTTCTTTTGAACATCTCTCTGTGGAGCTGACTGCCTAATCTGTTGTCTATGCCATAACCCTGCTTACTTTTTATGTTCCTTTTGTTCTAAATAGAACCTCTAAACACCATGACCTGTTACACCAATGCAGAAGTTTTGCTAGCTTCTTTGCTTGCTTTCTTGCATCTAAAGCAAACCTCAGGAAAACACATGCCTGCTAAGAGCAGGGCTCAGGTGAGAGAGCAGCCCTTCAAAGAGTTTCCATGTGACAGTGTCTTTGCTAACAAACAACTTTTACTCTTTCATGATCTTTGATTTAAGGGTTTCAGCTGTCTTAGAAAAGTTTAGCATGAGTGATCAGAGATACGATTCTGAGAAGAATCTGTGTTCTGAAATAGGAAAAAGTATTTTAAGTGTTAGGCTTAGTGCAGTTTTTACCTTGTAGTTGAAAAGGTCTTGGTGAAATCTCTGGGTTCTATGTCAAAAGAGGTTGCTTCAAATAAGGTGAGAGAAACTGTGAGGGTTAA
Source organism: Psilopsiagon aurifrons (assembly GCA_025447955.1). Classification (NCBI taxonomy): domain Eukaryota; kingdom Metazoa; phylum Chordata; class Aves; order Psittaciformes; family Psittacidae; genus Psilopsiagon; species Psilopsiagon aurifrons. The sequence goes on along the minus strand of JAOEHY010007293.1, from coordinate 25,591 downwards.
CAGATATGTTTATTTTGTGTGAGGTTGTAGACATGCAGGAAGACTAGTTATGAGTATTGTTCAGTGGGTTAGTCTATGCCAGCATTTTGCTAGCAGAATCCCATATGCTCTGTCAGATTTGTACCCCAGGACTGGGTAGCTTGGTACTGGGATGGTTTCCCAATGAGTAAGAGGAGTTAACGGAGAGGGCCCTGTGGGTGGCTGGACCTTCTTTCTTTGTCCGGATATTGTGCTGCACTGTAATGCCATGTCAGCAAAACACCTCCAGATCAGACTGTCTCAGTCTGGTCACAGACATGTCCCCCTTATAGATCCTTTCTTTGTATTTGTGGAGCCTTTAAGGGAGTCTAAACCCAAGAGCCACCTCAGGACTTCCAGGATCAACTTCCTGGGATGAGCAGGCTTTGAGGAATTTGGAATTTTTTGAGACTACAGCGCCTGAAATCACTTGGCATTTTCAGGCTACTGGATTTTGTTTGGGGAGCCTGAAAACTGTTTTGGTGGCCAGTTTCTACAAACTATGTGTATTTTTACATTTTTTTCTTCTATAAATGTGTGGTGTTTTCTTTCATAGTACATTGAAAAGGGATTTGAGGAATTATTCTGGTTTTCTGAAGGAAGTTTATACCTTTCACAATATTTTGTATCTCTCCTCTTCGCTGCTGTCACACGTATTTTCACTTTGGTGAACTAGCCCTTTTTTGATCCCGTTGTTACAGGTTTACACATCTGGAAATGTTACAATTAGAAATTCTCTGAAACTCAGGGTGCTTTGACTCAAACTTTAAGGAGTGGCTGAGGAAGGCTTCTCCATCCCTATCCCTCCACAAGGACCTGTGCATTTTCCTCTGTTGTGGTGACAGAAATGTGTGGGGAAATGTGCTCTCAGGCAGCAGAGCCGCACCAAAGGTGTTCTCTTCTGTCTGGATGCTGCCTTTCCAAAGGAGCTTAACACATATTCCCTGCCTGCATTTCTTCTCTTGTCCTTTTGGTGTCATTCTGTTATTAGCAAGGAGAGCAAACAGCCTCTTGCTTCTCTTCTTTTCAGAGCAAGGCAGAGCTGGTAGCAAATGATGATACTTGCCGAAAAGACACCAAGTACAACTCATCTCATTAATGTAAAGGATGGAGTTAAGCCTGTATATAGGGCCCAATTCTTATTAAGGTCACTGAGAAAGGTTTGGCCATCACTTTCAGTCAGTAAGGTGACTTCATATTCAGGCCAGAGGGGCTCAGCTATAAATGAGATGGGGTAAAAGGTTCAGGGCACCCCTCCCTGGCCCTGCCTTGGCTCAGACAATGCCGTGGAAAGCATCTCTGAGGATTGTGTTGGCCAGATGTGGTGGCACAGACAGATGTTTGATGTTTCCTGGATGAGGGGGGCACCAACGTTGCCTGGAAGTTCAGGGCTGGCCTGCAGCAGCATCACTGACGCCTTGAGAGGAAAAAAAGTGAAAGAGTGTCTATTCAGCATACTGCTGTTAAAAAACAGAAGCCTAAAACTGAAGTCTAGGAGATAAGATGGACATGGGAAAGTGCTTGTGTGATCAGCTCCTGTGGGGCTGTACATGGTAGAGCTGTATCAACATCAGGGTTTTTTTTAATTTACTGGTTGATCTGGAGGGAAAAGAAATGAGTTGATAGGATGTTTTCCTACCAATTAAAAAATAACAAAAAAAAAAAAAAAGAAAAATAAAAGGCCAAATAGACCATTTCCTTTAATCTAAAAGAAAATCTTCCTGCAGTCAGGACTGTGTTTGTATGGAGGAGTAGTGGAGATTTTTGCAGGGTTTTACTTCCTTGGTGGAAGGAGGTTTTTAGATTCCTTTAAGCAGTGTAAATTAATAAAGTGCATACAGGGAGTGGGTTGGTGAAGGTGTTTCATGGTTCTGTAGATGGACCTGACTGGCCAGTGTGTGCAAACTTGGACTGAAGTCCACTTTGCGCCGGCAGAGGAATTGCACAATAGTTTGAGCCTGTTAGGCTGAAACATCTAATAGCTGTTTCAGGAGCTACAAAATTGGGAGGCACTTGAGAAATGATAATGCAATCCTGCCAGCCACTTTGAGAGGAGTAATTTCTTTTCTATGGAGCTATCCTGCAGAAGACAATTTAGTCTGCCTTCTTCCTGAAACCTGCTCCTCCAGCTAAAGGCATGAAGGAAAGCATTGCATTTATGGTAGATCGTAAAAAAGTGTTTTATTCTTTTTCTAATGAGCTCTTTCAAAAAAAGCAGTTTTGCTTTCTTTGAGTAGAGATATTTATAGACGTTGGTAAGGGCTCTGCTTGAATATGTGTATTAAGTCACACCAAGAAGAACTTCATTTTCCTTCAGACTTTCATAAACTATTTCTAGAAAATTGGGAAATATAAAAAAAATGTGTTAGCTTCTTCCCTTTTTTTCCCCTCCTCACTTTGTGAACAAGTCTGTCTCCAGGAATTGGAAGTAAGTTGATACAGTTGGATACCAGGCATTACATTCTGCAACATATCAGAACAAAAATACTGTGAAAAAAGAAAACTTTAATGAACTTGGACAAAACTGCATTTTTTCTGCCTTTATTTCAGAACCCTGCTGGTTTATGTTATGCTTTACTTGAAGCTCTCAACATGGTAGAAAATACTTAGTTATGAGTGCACTAGAAAAAATTGATACTGGCACTTCCTGTGCAATAACCAAGATGCTGAAGAACCGAAGTGTTGATTCTGATGGCATTCCATGACCCAAATATTGAACCAGAGGGACCACCAATAGAAGAAGGTGTCAGTCTGATCCAGAACATACTTGAAATTATTTCCTGAGACAGGACTGTGCCAGTCTTTCCTTACTCTATAGTAACAGCAATGAGTTTTGAAAAACAAAGGGTTTTAGCACATGCATAAAACCAAGCAAGCCCAATATTCCAGGCCCATCTAGGGGAGTAACAAGGCTGTCACTGTCTTCAGCTTTTGTCATCTTAACTGGTACCCTCCTCCTGTGCTGGAGTTGTCAGGGTCTGGGCCTGTGAACTCTTCTCCATGGTCGTACCAATTCTGCAGAGATTGTTTGCTTTTGCTGAGACCCTGCAAGATGCTGCACTAGGTGTCCCTGTCACCATTGCTTGGACAAGCTGGTGGATGTGTTTTGGGAAGGAGAGGTGTGAGAGAGAGGAAAGAGATGAGTAGTATTACCTCGTTCTGCTCAGGTCTTTTTCCCTATCTCCTAATGCAGGTGATTCAGGATAGAGAGCTTGACAACTCTCATTAGACAAAACTTTATATATATTTGTCTTTTGATTCTGAGGTCATTCTTCCAACTCTTCAGACCTCCCCATGGTGACATTGTGCTGACAGCTGGTGTCTTTTGGAAGAGTGTTTTTCAATTTCTTTTACAGTGTGCTTTTGAGTGATCTGTAAGACTGCAGGAAGAAAAAAAACATAAGTATTTTTTTATCCTCTACCAAGGTGCTGGCCTCCTTCCATAAACCCTATTCTCTACAGGAATAGAAAACAGAAGTACTTTTCTGAACCAATTCTAGTCTTGAAGTATAGAGTTTGGTTTGAGGTTTCATGCTGAGGTTTGTAGTGACTCATATTTTGCAAACAGGTCTACTCAGTCTCTTCTAGTTACACCTCCTATTTAAGGTAGAAATATGCAAGCTAGTACATAATGCATACTGCCTGCATGCTCCAAACCACAAGTTGCTCAAAAAAGCCAGAGCGGTGAATCCTGCTGGGAAAGTTCAAAATAATGAAAGAACAGCCACTTCTTTCTCTGTTGCTGTTTATGACAGCTATATTTGTGATGCCAAGTCACACGGGGAATATAAAATATAGTTAATAAAAGCTTTCAATCAGTGCTAGTTACTCCAATGCTCTGTCACTACCTTCTACTGTGATTTCAGCGCTGTTGATCTATAGAAAATACGTAGCTTGTTTAGAAAGAGAGTAGGTATTTTGTTTCCTTTTGCTCAGAGTATCGCTCTATGTCTTATAATTTAAGACATTCTTATTCTGCCAGAAACTATGCCTGCTCAAATATAGATTAATAGATTGTGATATTTTTGAACAGGTAAGCTTTAAAAGGATATTTCACCTTTATAGATATGCTTGCTGCATAGCTCTAGAGTTTGCAGAATAACAACAGTAAAGTATTAGAAAAAACAAGAGGAAAGTCTAGTGCTAATGGAAACATTAATTTTTCCATGCTCCTTAAGAAAAACAAAAGCAGCTGCCACTTTTTGTTGAATGGTATCTCTGATTGGACTGAATCTGTTCTGTGCTATTCTTTTGCTCTAATGGGGGCAAATAAAATACTCTTCTGTATAACCCAGGGGAGTAGTTAGCTGTCTCCTCTTAATTTGAGTGATCTTTAGTTTTCTTATATGAGGTTCTGAATCAGACAAAGTGCTCAGAGTCAGCTCTTATCTCTACATAGTAAATAGGGTCGAAATTTAAAAAAGGCCATTAGCAATCAATACAGCTGGGAGATTTAATTTCCAGCACATGCTTGTTTTGTTTTATTGTTATACACCCTAAGAGTTCCAAGGGATTATTTCTTTATTATTACGTTTGCAACATTTTTCCACATAACCTGCCTTTCTTTGCTCACACCGTTTGCTGGTTGACTGATAGCTCTTACAGTGTTGCTGCTTTGTTGAAGGGTTAGAGGACAGTGGTCTCACTGGAGCAGTGGCAGGCTGTGCCTACTTGTGGCTAGGATGTCGAGGGAATAATAATGAAGGGTGGCCAGCCTCCTCTCTGGAACTAAGAAGTACTCCTCTTCTGCCAGCCTGGGAGCTGGGGGCAGTTTGCTGCTCTGATCTTTCCACCTATGAGAGAAAAGCAGAAGCTGTTCCAAATGCAGCTCCCTCAAAGCTGTTTTTTAGGATAAAATGCAGCTGTTCAATATAATGGTTTAATAATATACTGCATTTTCTGTAACTCAATAGACCGAACACCGTTGAGGCAGACATTGGAATTGCTCGTCCCTGTCATTCTCTTCAGTGATAAGAGCAACTTGGCTCAAAGCACAGCAAATAAGTCAGAATTAAAGAATAAAATGAAATAAAATAAAATAAAGTAAAATAAAATAAAATAAAACTAAATCATAGGATACAACAGGAAAACTGGTAGTGAATTTGTGCTGTAAAGTTAGAGGTGCTGCTTGTTTGATGTTGTGAGTAGTCTGTGTTGCAATGAGAAAGTTGGTTTGCCATCTCAAGACTAAAAAACAGAGAAATAAGCTAAACGAACCAAGGGGTGAAAGCTGGCTCTTTTCCACAGAAGTACTCAAAATTGCTTGTGGTAGGTCTTGTAGCATCCTCTGTTAAGCAAGATATCTATTTCACACAGAAATATCTGAAAGCGATCCTTTGTACAGTTATTTTAGCTTTATGCTGGTGGTCTCAGTGAGATTCATAAACAGGATCTGGCTTTAATGTCAACTAGCCCATGTTAAAACATTGATCTCCGGAGTGATTATGAAAGTAGAGAGTAACAACAGTGCAGTGATTTACTCATTCTTTATTCTGCAATTATGAAAACTGAACAAAATTATCCAAAGTAAGGTCTAGTTCATACTGGATGTCTCTCTGTTTCACATACTCAAATGTGGATGAGGATGTTTCACAAACTCAAAAAAAATATATTCTTGGTGTTCATCGTACATTGCAAAATAGTAGAATTTTGATGGAACTCTAGAAGCACTTCTTGAAATAGTCTTCTAATCAACAAAATTTTGAAAGCAAACTATGTCACATAGTCTAGAGATACAGGTTTAGCTCTGTGTATTCCTAACATGAGTACAAACATTTTTCATTCAGCTCTACAGCACCTTTAAAGCATAAAATTGATGCAACTTAAAGTATGAAGCTTTTGTTCTGTTCTGTTTTATTAGGCCTATTGCATCTGTATGGGAATAGTTAAAATTTACTTAAATAAAAAAAAAAAGTACATTAACTAGTCCATTATCACCTTAATTTCTGATACTTTGTCAAGACCTGGCAATGTAAAAAGCTAACAAAGACTGTGGCTGTGCTGTGGTGCAAGCTGGATCTAGGTAGTCACTAGCAGTTATTAAATAATGCAGGGATATATATTCTGCGATATAAGCAGCTGGTAGGTAAACAGAATGCCCTGTCAGAAATGACCCTTTAGTGCATAAACACAGAGAATTCAATACCTGCTCTGAAAACTGCCTTTTTTTGTTGATGTCACCTATTCTGATCTCCAAAGAGCATTTTTTCTATTTGTAAACATCACAGACTGTAAGAGTCCCAGAGCTCTGAATGAAAGACCTGAACCTATCATAGGAAAGAAAGGACTGAAAGGGCAGGTTTTCTAGATGCTTCTTCTTGAAGTGATGATAGTGCTGTACATTTCAAACATTTAAAGGACAATGAATGTTTTAGTTGAGGGTTAGTGTATTAATAGCTTGTCAATATGGTCAGGACTTTTTTCTAAAAGCCTCCTCAGCTAAGAATACCACAGATTGCACTTCTTCATCGTGAAGGAAAATTTCTTTTTATGCTTCCCCCTCTTCCTTTTTGTATTTAGGCACTTGATCAAATTAAAATATTTTGTTTTATTTATGCATGCCTTATTGTATGCATACTGCCACAATAACATTTGAAAATCCCTCTCAAAACCCCTGTGGATTATGAAAAAACAGTTTCATTTTTTTTGTTCCTTAAATCAGAGCCAGGTAAGATGTAGCAGTGAAAAAAACCCCATGAATCAAAGGGTTCTTAACCTAATTAAAGTTAATGGACACTAAATAGGCACAAGTATGCAATAATTCCTAGCAAGGATTAAATTTGCAGTTGATAAACTGAGCGAGGCTGCAAGCACACTTAGAAGTCATAATTAAAATTGAATATGATCCTGAAAAATAATATAAATAATTTGGAAAAGAAAAAAAAGAATGTATTTACTAAGAACAGAGACAAATGCAATAAAATAAGAGTAATTGTTTGCAAAAGCGCAAGAGGAGAATGACTGGCTGGGCAGCAGTACGGTCAAGCAGCACCTGGGTGGTTGGTGGCAATCACAAAATGAATACAGGGGTGACTCACCTCCATCATTGCCTTGCACCCTGAGGGAGGGAGCTGAGGTTGGGTCCCACTGGTCCATCATAGGAGCTGTCAGGATCCCACATAAACACCCTGGATTTGGACCGCTTGCCCAAGGACACACAGGAATCCATGGCAGCATGTGGACTGCACGCTGCTTCTCAGGTCTGATGTACATTGTCAGCAAAGGTCTGCCTTCAGATGCAGATCTGAAGATCTGCCCTTTGGCATTTTGGGATATGGATGCTAATATTTTAATGGTTATGAAATACAGCTGTTTTCTTCTTTTAAATGAAACATCCTGCTGAGCTGGAAGGCAGCATTAGCTTCAGTTGAGCCCTTTTCCTGAGTACAAAATGAGATAAAATTCCTGGGTTAAACACTTGCTTATATTATCATTCTCAGCCTCTTCCATGATAAAGTGAATCTTCCTGTCCATTCTTACCTCCTCAGGCTTAGCGGTACAAGAAAGGCCTCCTCAGGGTACAAAGAAGGCCAGCTGGCAGCAATGTTTCAACTAGTTCAGCGTCTGGAACAGCAGAGGCAAAGAGATCTACCTATATAACTGAACTCATAATTCTGTATTCTCTCCAGTCTCTGTAATTTTATGATCCAGACTCATTAATGCTTGCTAATGTTAATTCTATTGCAATTTCTTGCAAAAACAGTTATCTTTTGAAATTGCTGTTTATTGGGAAAGTTCAACATGTATCAAGAATTTTGATTAATATTTCATAGCTTTCCCAATTTTACTTTGTTATCCAGGTATATTTAACATAGACACCAGTGCTGATACTTGATTTAAGCAAAGTGTTACCGTGTTCTTGAAAAGAGTAAGGTGTTAACGACAATAGCAGTGTGATAAATCTCCATTCTAAGACAAAATAACTTTTCAGGACCAATTTTCACTGACAAGAGATCCTGCAGGGTAGGACTCCAATGTAAAATAAATGGTAAGAAGATATTTCAAAAGTGGTTATAATAATCATACCTTTCAGTCTAATGTTATTTCTCAGCGGTTTGGAGGGTGTTGAAAGAGGTGTGCAACTTTTTAGAAGGACAAAGATGCAGCTTCATCCTGGAAACTTAGAGATATTCCCCCAAAGCCTTTGTTTGCCCTAATATTCCATAATGTTAGGCTTTTAGAGTCAATAACCCATTAGTAATCAAGAGATGTATCATTTATTAATTATGCACCATATTAATATTTAATCTTTTGGGTTGCCGAGCATATTTCTAAATCTACTTTTTAATTACATTAAAAAAAAATAAATCTTCAAGGCAACCATTAGAAAAGTAATTTTTCTGAGCATTATGACTTCAATTACTTTGAAACAGCTGTCTGTGAAGTCTTTGTGATGGTACAGGACTTGGTAAAATGGCCATCTCAGCTCATCCACGCTCTTCACTCATTTGAAAGCTAATTGAATATTAGAGCAAAGGGAACGTTACAAAGAATTTCCTATGAGCACTAAAGCACTCTGGAATTAGACCTGGAAATGTGGTGCCAACTGCCTGCCACCATCCACTTGGCAAGAAGATGCCGGACACTGATAAAACAACCATCTGCCTCTAGCCTGAACTGAGATTTCTGGCTTGGCATGCGCTGTGAAATAGGGGTGTTGAGACTTTCTGTCCCTGGGGTTGGAAAATACATTTCCCAAGCCCATGTTCTTGCCTTGGAAGAACCAAGAGGAGACAGGCAGTTGGGTCAGCTCCTCAGGAGTGTGCAGATGCAGGATCTGCCTCAGCCAACCACAGCAGGGTGCAATCGTGTGGTGGGGATCCTGCTTGGGACAGGGCTGGCCACTCCTTTTGCCTCACCCAGGGGAGTGCAGGGTCCTGAGTCCTGTGCAACCCGCATGGGAAGGCAAACCTTTCCTACACAGCTTTGAAGGGGTGTATTATTAAAAATGATAGCAACATTATGGTAGACTGGTGCCCCATCAAGCTAAGCATGTGCAGAGAAAAAACATCAAGTACCTGTTTTCCCAAAAGATGATGTCTGATAAGCTGTTCCACTTCAGTGCCGTCTCTCCTTGGCACTCCTTGAACCTGTCAGTAGAAGTGACAATTGCACGTCATTCACCGGAAGAAATACTCTCCCCCCTGCTCACCTCCTCCAGTTGCAAAGCATTAGCTTATATATAATAACCAAACTGTGATTATTTGGGTATCAATAAAGGAGAGAATTTGCTTGAAAGATGTGAATTTTGGAATGAAATTTTCTAATCTCATTAAATAATTTTAGAAACAGCCTCTAGAAAAAAAAGTCACTTAATAGGAGAATAAGTTATCTATGAAGAAAGAGGTGTAGTTATTTTGAACACTGTGTCTATTGGACTATACAGCTGAATAAGGATGGAGAACTGAGGAAGTTAAGATGAATTACCTGCAGCATTGATGTCAGTCTATGTAAAGAATATACATCAAATCCCGAAGGGCATATTCTCACTAGGAACATAATGGCCTTGGTTTAGTGGAACCTTTTCTGCTTTATAGTCCAAACCAAGAAAGAGAAGTGCTGCATGTGTTTAAATTAGGCAACACGCTCCTGAAATAAAAAGGCGTCTGGAGTCTGACTCTGGCTGGAGCCCTGGATATTGCATGTGACCCTGGCAGCATTTCGTAATGAACTCAAAACCAAACAAATTACAACAAAGAAGTCCAGCATCTAATTCTCTGAAAACTTTTACATCCAAATCCAAAGCTGCTAATGATTTGCTCTACTTTAAACCTAGATTTTATCTTTTCTTAAAATGAGGCATTATTAGTGTAGAAAAAAATTTTATAAAGATATTGCAATCTATGACACAAAAAAAGAAATATTCTCCTTCTACAAACATATTCTTTGTATCAACCTACATAAAATTCAGAAATGAGAAGGAACTTTTGTATTCTTATCACTTGTATTTTATTAAAATATTTTCTTTTAAAACATTATGCGTGTCATAGAATCATAGTGTATGTATATAGTAATATATATTTGTATATGTATATATTTGGCTTAGAGTAGATTGAACCTGTTGGAAAGTATAACTTGTCAAAGCTGGATCACACTGCAGCCCCTGAAAAGGGACTATACTTGTGGACGCCAGGTCTCCTGGGTTCAATTCTTCCAGACGTTGATGCTCTTTATTGCTCTCAACAACTTCTCTTTCCCTCCATTTTCCCATGTGGGCCTATTAATTTATGAAGTGATGGTGAGTCACTTAATGATGCTGATGATGGGAAGAGTGCCATGGAAGTAGCCAAGCATGATTTCCCCAGAGAGAATGTCAGAATGGGTCTTGGGGGAAGTTTCTGCCAATGGACTTGGGGGACCTTGTCCCAGTGAGTGATCCTGGTGAGGCAGTTCTCAGGGAAAGCATCTTCCTAGAGCCCGGTGGGGAAAGCAGTTCCTTAGGATTGTTAACTTGTCTCCTGACTGGTCCCCTTTTGTCTCCATGTTAATGCTGTACATACCTGGGAGAGGAAAAAGTTATTAATACTTATCCTCCTTCACATACCTGATAAAAATGAAAGCTGATTTTTCCATTAAGCTACGCAGTTGCTGGTTCCTTGAGTTTTCATAAGACATTAAAGGAATGGAGCATTATCAAAAAGACATTCTGTTACAAAAGAACACTAATCAATGCTGGGAACATGGGTTATAAATTATTCAGATTTTGTTGTAAACTACTCAGATCTTAAAATGCCCCAAACTCCAAGACCTCATGGTGTGCAGCACTGACAGCTGGATACAACAGTGTGGCTTCTTCACCTGGGAAGTTCCAGCACAATACACTGCATCTTGCAGAATCTGAATAGATACAGCACAGAAATGCCTGTTTCAGTAGATTATAAGGAATAAATCACTGAGTGGCCTTGCCCTCAATAGAACCTGATCACTGTAACTTGTGCATTCTTCCTTCACCACACATTAATTTTTAATGAAACCATTTCAAAATAAAGTCATAATGTGAGTCATAAATCACAAAACAGGGGTAATAAACCACTTTGGTTTATATTAGCTCTGTGCAGATGATACTTAAGCATTTCCACCATTAGCAAAGAATATATAAGCATTCTCCACACAACATTTCCTCTATTACTTCCATCTTAAATTGTGGAAATGTGGGAAGCAAAGCCAGTTTCAATCAACCTCTGGGTCACTATTTATTCTCTTAATTGAATGATCGTATGCTAACGAGTGAAGATTTTTAGCACATTTATGACAGCTGCTAAGTATTTTTTTTTTTTTTTTGTGACTTGGAGTTATGAAAACAATGCTCCTGAGATGGAAAATAGAAAGAGAAAGGGGGTGGGAGTGGAAATAAAGGCATGGTTAACTGACACAAGGGCTAGGCAAGGATGAATATTACTGTTTTATTATCATGTAGTACACATGCAGATCAACTGACCCTAAAGGACCACCTCTTCTTAAAAGGGGGAGCCATTTTGGAGATCTGTAATACAGAATACGTATTTCATATTTTTTACTAATCTTTTTTTGTTCCTATAATTACTTTTTCAGGATATGCTGAACAATTCTTGCTGGTCTCTTCCCTGTACTATGGACCTTAACAGGACATGCAATACGTGTTAATCAGGACTAATTCAAAAGAAGACCTAGACTCTGCAACCACCTTGTCACATAACACAAGTATTTGGGGTCCCATGTGCCTGGAGATCCGCACAGAACAGCCTTTCTTTGCTGGCCTGGCTTTCTGGACACAGCTCTGTTTACAGGACATGTCCAGTGATGTAAGACTGTCCTGACCAAAGCAGGGTCTTATAAAAGACTAATATAGACTATTTCTGCCCACCAGAAACCTCCTCTCTCCTAAATTTGGTGAGGTCCTAAAGCTAAGAGAATATACCTTATGCTTTTGTCCAATAGAAATGAAGGGTCAGCATTGGAATAAATAAGATAGCTTGCAGCCATGATCTAGCACTGTATTAATTCTCAGGTTTCAATAATTTATGTAATAATTCCCTTGGCAACTTTCATAGGCTTTTTATTCCCTACTTCCAAGCATGCAAGAATCCTGGAGCCTACAACCTGTGGTGACCTATTAATGGGGCAAAATGTATTTTCCAATTAGAGTTGTCCTTGTGTGCTTCATGACCCAAGTAATACAAAGTTTGTATTTGCACCTGCATTCAGAAGTTTCTGAGGGATTTTGGGAATGCTGGAGTATAAATTAACATTAACAATAAGCAAATATAAAATTTCTGGGTTTAGAGAGGGAGTCATAGCATCAATACACAGGGGAAAGAACAAGTAATATGAGTTTAAATACAATCTGAGGAATGATGGCTGATATCCTATAGAAGTTTTGGTTACATGTATTCATTGTGAAATTTACTGTATTTTGATAAAATAATAGTTTGATACCTTAAGAATATGTCTCACATCAGTCAGATCTAGCAAACACCTTGCAAACTGAGTTAAATGCACTAGCAGCTGAGGAATCATAGGGGTGTAAGACTTTTAAATAGCCTGTCTGCTCAAGTCCAGTGGAGCAGAGCTCATTTCTGTACACAGAGAACTCAGTTCAGGAGTTGTCTCTGCCAGCACACTGACTGCCCTTCTGCCTCTACTAGGGATGGAGGAGGAGTGGCTGCCCCAAGGCCACTTACTGAGGGACCATCTCAAGCTGACAAGGTGTCCCAGCTTCTGCTGGCATCCCTATCTCCAGCTCCTGCTTTTGTCTAGTAGCGTCTAACAGACATATTTCCCTCTGTGTTTATTTTTCTGTGTGCTGTACCAGAAAGAGTCAGAGAATACTGGGTTTTTTTGCAACAGCCTTGATATGGAAGTAAAAACAATTATTAAGTCTTCAAATAGCTGTCTCCTACAGAATAAACAGTTCATTCTTTTTTTCCCTATAATCTTGAGATTACAGTTCTCAACAAGAGATCTCTTTTCAACGTTACCCTTCACTGAACTCAGATCTGGATCTTTCTATGAGCCGGGCCCAGACTGGTTTTTCCATTTCAGCTGAGACTGAAGAGAAAAACTGCTTCACTGTCTTCCAGACTCCACTATATGTCCCAATATATGTTTACAATTTTTGCAGCAGAACAGTGCTAACGCAGAAAGTCTGCCATGTGCTGTATGCCTTCATTCATACACAAAATAAATATACTGCACCTACCTAGGAGGAGCAGATGATATAGGATGCTGAATTTTTGTGACTCACAACTTAAAATGAAAAGTTAGTTTCAAGAGTCTCAAGTACTTGGACTCAAATCAGCCATTGGAACTTCAGCTGTGCAAATGCCACCCTCGTTTGTGCTAGGCTGTTATCCTTACCCCGCCTCATATAAAGGCTTGTTTAAGCCTGAACAGAGGGTAGGGATTGAAGGAGAGGCTTTCTAAAGCCAAGCACATAAGTCTCTGTGATTTTGGGAGCACCCACTTAGCAGGTGCAGTTCCAAATAGGCCCTGTCAGCCCATCCAGGGCTTTCTTCAGTGGTTTGGGATTCAGCTTCTCTGCAAAGAGACAGCTCCTCCAGGCTGGCCTCATGGAGTAGGTCTTCCTGTCAGGCAGATCCTCAGTGACATGGACTTTCACTGCTCTCTGCATCAGGGGTGAATCTAGCTTACAGGGTTCCTGTAGAATGAAACTGACTTAAGAGTGCAAAAGATAGAGGAGGAGCTGAAAATGGATTATTTTTACCTTAGGACAACAAAGTAGAAGGATGAGACTGTTGAAGGTCTTGATTAAAAGTAGAGAACTCAGTGCTTCCTCTGAGCACTTGCCATCACTGGAAAGAAAAAACCACACTTGAATTTGCTATTTTTCCTCATTCACAGTCCTTGAGAAGAGGGGACAATGACAAATCCATACCAGGTACTGGCTGGAACCAAATGTGGAACTCCACTTTGCCCTTTTGGCTTGGATTTCTTGTTGCAACAGAAAATTAATCTGAAGACCACTGTGAAGTGAACTGATAAGCTCTGTTTGGCTTTCAATCAGGCATGCACAGTAGTGTTTCAAATGTGTATTATGAAGTTATCAAACAAATAAAAACCACTTATTTTTTAGACAGTGGTCTGGATGCATTAACAAAGTAGTTTTCTCCTTCAATGTAAACTTTAAATTACTGATTTAAATGCTAAAGAATGCATAGGTATTTTACAGAACTCCAAAGCTTCCTTATAATCTAGATGAGCACAGACAGATTTCTTTCAATGCGTTTTACCTTCCTCTTCTGTTAAAACTGCTTTAAGCAGTACCTAATATGTAGCAGGAAAAAAATTCAGTGAGTATGTGCCCACTGCTACAGTTTTGAAGGAGGTTCTTTAAAAATATATATTTTCTCAAGATAACAATTTTGAAAATGGTTGCAGGAAGGAAATATATTAGCAATTAAATTAGCGTGTTTTGGCACAACAAGCAATAAACCGCGTAACACTGAGCTCCTGTGAATTAAAAGCCAGAGCAGCACTGGACAAAAGTCAAGGTTATGCTGACACATTTATTTCTCAGTAAATGAAGACTGTTTAGTTTTAATGCATTTGTGGTTAGCAATAGTTTCAAAAGATCAATGTAAATTCATTTTGAACTAGTAAATAATGTCTTAATGAGACTTCTGACAGCATGCTTTCACACCTTATGGTTCCTTACCTTTAAAAATGCCCAAAGGTGAACCTATTTTTCCTGTCATTTTACAATAAACAAATAACATCATGCAGTATTTTATGACTTCTGTCTGAAGTGTATTTGAGGGAACTGCAGTTTGGTTTTAACAACTACAGGACTGCAGTCGTTCAGTCCACAGTGTGTTACTGTTCTTTCCCTACAAGGGTTTAACTCTGACTTAAGGTAGAAAAGAAGTTAAATGTTCCTTTTTTTTTTCTCTCTCTGTCACATGAAGTAGTTTATATGAAATGAAATGCAGGATTTTACCATAAACTGCTAATGGCATCATGAGATAAACCATTTGCCATGAAGAAACTTGCTGGTGTTTATAAAAGCACTCCCCCATTTTCTAGCTAGAAACCAACTCAGTTGCCATGTACGTTTGTCTGAGTCCTTCTACTGGTACTTAATAGGTATGGAATCAGAACATATGGTGAATCCATCATGGCAGCCATAAGAATTTTACAACATGAGTCTGAGGTGGCATCATTGCTCACAGGGGTAAGGTCACAAGCATGCGGTGCAGGCTGTCCCAAAAGAGTAGTCAGACTGGTCTTTCTAACACTGTATTGCTGGATATGCAGAATTTGAGTCTAGCAGGAGGTCCCATGTTTTTCAAAAGTTCAGCTTCATGTCAGTCTGTGAAGCCAGCTGATTTGGGTTGCAATCCAGCAGCCCTCCCAGTGATAACAGTGGCTTCTGCAGGGCTGTTCATGTGACTGACAGTATGCATCTGCTTTCCGACCCAGGGTGCTAGTTTGAGCCAACATCACAGGTCTTGAGGAAAAGCAGGAAACATAAATCTTGCATAATTTTTAAGAAAGTTCTAAAAATAACTCCTAAGCTTTCATATAATAGATTTTTGAAGTCTGACACATTGCAACTTGACAGGTCTATAAGGGAGTTCTCTGTCAGTCAGATACATAGAAATATTCCCCTTACTAATAATATCCCTCCCTTATTCTAGCTCTAATAAAGTGGCAAGAATAATAAACTAGATCTTAAAACTGTCATGCCCTTGTGACTGCTATCCATCCCTGCCCTTGAAGTAATGTAATTCAGAGGAAGGGATTGCTAAACCTTGGCAGGAAATAAGCATTTCATTGTCTCCTGTCTTTTGGTGAAGCAAGTTGCTGTTTCATGAACCATTCCTCAGGAAAAGCACACATGTCCTCAAACCTACTTTGCTGTCAGTTCCTTTCCTGGTTCCTCCTCTTGGGGAGGCAGGATGGTGGAGTGAGTGCTTCCCAGAGCACCTGCCCTCATTGAGCTACAGATATACTCGAAGGGCTTTATAAAAGTTTGTGCTTTCCTGAACAAGGATGTCAGGGTTTTATTACTGATATTTTGATAAGGTCCTTCATTGCCTTTAATGGATTTGTGATTGGGCCTTTGTCTCTTTAGGTAATCCATCCTAGAGAAGGCTGGTGCTTATTGACAGAGTGACTCAGAAGCAAGGCAATGAAAGATCAAAACTCAGCACCTTAAACTGGAAATTTCCTGTGACTATCAATGTCTGATATCTCATTTACTTCCTTGTTTTCAAGATGTAGTAATTCAGAATGCCTTCCAATGCAGTCATTCAAATAAGATGTATTTTAGAGGGCATCTTGAACAACCTTGGTAAAGGCTGTAAGTGTCTGAAGATCTTCAGTGTAAAACGGATGGGTCTCAGTAGAGCTCCCCTAACTTCATAGGTCTTATAGCTGTACTTGCTTTTGAGACTACAGCTTGAGATATGACCAACCCCTTGTAGAAATAAATGAACTAGGAAGAAGTTAATAATACAGTAATTTTAGTTGAGTGGAAAAGCATGTAGAAAGACTGTATGGGTGAAACTGTGTGAAATACAGTTTTGAGCATCAAGGCCTGAGACCAACCCTCATAGCACACCCTAATCCAGTAGTAAAAAAAAAAATAAATAAAGGAGGGGAGAGGAAAGAAAAAAGCAGCCTTGCAAAACTGGAAAGAAATGAATCAACCTAATCAACCTAGCAAGAAGAATTAAAATAGAGTCCATAAAACTTTACAAGGAACTTCTCCAAAAGTATAAAGAGAAGAAAGTTTTGAAAAGTGATCAAATATAACCTGCTCCAGTAATTGCACTCAAAGAAAACAATTATCCTTCTCAAAGTGAAAAAGTCAAACTACCACCAGGGTGTTACAATAATAATAATGCACAGCAATTCCAGCAGTCTTGCAGTAGATGAAAAGTTTAACAGGAGAAGTGATCCGGAAATGCTGGGTTATTTACCTAGATTAATATTGTTTGAGTGATTTTCTCCATTTGACCCTTAGCAACCTTTGCATGAGGAGAAGAATTAAGCTACGTTTAAATTCCTTTTTCACAAATCCTGGGTTTGGTTTTTTTTTTTTTTTTATTAGTGAAAAATTAGCAACTTCTTCAGAAAATCATTCTTGAGAGAGTACACAAATATGTCTCTTGTGATCTGAGCAAATTTTTTGTTCGTTAATTCAATTTTACATCTTTGACAATATCGTCCAAACATGCAACCAAAACTACACAGTGACCTAAGTGGCATACAAACAGTGTGAAATACTAAAAGAGACATTAAGCCATCAGCTGGTTTAAATAAGTATATAATGCAGCCACACATGAATGTGCCACAAAGATCTGGCAGTATTGTCATCGTTTAAGCCTTTTTATTCAAAAGGAGGATGGGCTGCTAAAGCGTCCAAAACAGCTTTCATTATTTCCTTTCTGTTGTTTTCAGTGTGACCTACTGCATTCTCTTTGATGTCATGATGGTGAGATGTGTCTCTTTCCCCAACTTGACAAGTCATTGGAGCCCTTACGTAGGTTCTTTCCTGTTGGAAGGGATGTAGGGCAGGTGCTTTCAAGCTCAGCTCAACAGGCAGGGATACAGGCAGGCACTTGGAGAGGAAAAAGTTTGCGTGGCAACAGAAGGTCAGAGCTCATTCTGGTTGCTCTTTGAGGGTTCTGCTGTGTTGTCCACCTTGCCTGTATGCAAAACAAAGTACCTGAATTAGCAATACATATGCTACTGAGACAAGTCCTACTTTCTGTGAACTTCAGTCGGCTTTGGACCAGGTCCTTTGTTAGCCTTAGTCTTCTGGACCAGCTCTTAGTTTTAGCTGGTTCTGTAAATTTTACCTGCATCTCTGGAGGCATGCACTTGATCCAAGAGGTCATGTGTTTTTAACAGCTTTATGACATTCCACCTCTAACCTTGACTTGTAGGGATGCAGGATTGTGAACCTGCACCTGACTGCATAACTGGACCATAGAGTTAACAAGACACCAGTGAATTTGCTAATGAACTTGCCCAGAAGGTACAGGAAAGGGTCAGTTCTGCACTTTCCCTGAGACAAATTGAACCATAAATTTTACAAGTTTTTGTTGACATTAATTGGGTTACACTTGTGTAAGAAATTCTTCTTTCTCACTCATTTGTCTTGCAAATTGTTTGCAGTGCCAAATATTTCTGCCATGCCAGTCACTCAGCCATGTGATTTCCAGGCTTAACAATTTCTCTGAGGCACCACAGACTCAAACTTCACTGCAGTTTATTGCTCAATAAAAAACAAAAACTTCAGATATTTCACCAGACTGCTGTTCTCGGAGGGTCAAAATAAAACTCACATTTAAAGCAAATTTTCTCCCAGCCTCCTTTTTTTTTATTAGTCCTTTATTCAGATCTCAAAACCACTGGGCCTTGAACAAAAAGCTCTTTTCAGAACAGTCACTTCTGTTCAAGATTAAGTGAAGTGATTTATTACATTTATGTAGTGTTAGGCAGTGATCATTCAGATGTTAAATTAATGGACGTTTCCTCACCAGTTCCTTGCCAGTTCCTGTGGTACTGTTAATGTACCATTTGATCCAGAATACATGAAATAATCACCTCACTAGCTCTGGAGAAAAAGTTGTCCTTTGTCACTGCTGTTAATCCCCAATAGGCTGAATTGCCATGCCCAGGCGTAGAGAGACCTGAGGGAGTTCTGCATTCAAAGTCTGTCTGACAAAAGCAGAGGTGTTTGTGTTGTGCTGTGCTCTGAGGAAATTTGGACACTCCTAGGAGCCACTCCATGGCAGAGGTACACAAACTGGTGAGAAAACCTAGGGAACTGGGGTTAGAAAGGCTGATGGGAAAGACTCTGGGCTTGAGCACCCCACTGCTGCACATTGGCATATCACTGTTCTGGCTAATGCCCCCATTGGGATCTGCAGACTCAATCTTCAGGGCACTGGAAAGGTGCTTGCTGTTGGAAAGGAGATGCTGGAGAAGAGGATGGCTACCTCACTCACTGGAGAAGCTGAGACATTTTCTGGAATGAATGTGTGCTAGGAAGAATACAGAAAGAACAGTAAATGTAATTTTAGCTGCAGCTCTGGAGGATGAGATCCTGCATTATGTAGAGTCACAAACAGGGCGTTTCCTCAGGATGTGTAAGAACAGCACAATGTGACTTCTGTGTACCAAAAGCAGGGGAACCCTTGAAGGAGTCTGCTGCAAGTAATTGATTACTACCTATAAGAGGAAAAGTAACCCACAAAGGAGTTACTTTTTGGTTTGTTGTTTTGATATAAGCTTCTTTGTTAAAGCCAAATTCTCCAGACTCATAAATGTGCTTGCTCTTAACTGGAAAAGCGTTGATATTCTGCCATCCTTAAAAAATGTGGGTTTCCAAATCTCTGTGCTCTCCATGCTTGTCAGGGCAGAGATCCAAGCAGAACAGTCTGGTCTGAGAAAAGATGACTGAGAGGTTTACCGTCATGTAGGGTCTCTCTGTATAAGACTTCAACTCCAAAGGGTATGTTTAACAGTTAGTTGCCATGACACAATGACGTGGCTTGGAGAGATGTCCAGAGCAGTCCTGAACAAGCTGGCTATGGCCTTGGAGAGTGTATATTTAGGCTGATGCAGGTTTGTGCTGGGATTGATGTAGCCTTCAGGAGGCTTATGGTGTACCAGCTGGAAGGTTTCTGCTATCTGAACCAGCGGTGGTACCTCTGCCTGGTACTGGGATGTGCGATCAGGGCTGTGATCATGCTGACCAGCTCATAGCCTTACAGGTTTTTTTCATCAAGGACATTAAATAGAAATAGGTTTTTACGCATTGCCTCAGTCTCTTCTGATTGAGCAATTTCACTTTTGCTGCATGGAGCATGTTTGTGAGGGAGCTGAAGAACAGGAGCTGTTATCCTGCAATAAGTCATTTGGACAATACATGCTTAAATACTCTGAATTTGACTGGTTTCCTGACTAGCGAGGCAACGTAGTTTGGTGTATGCTCAAATCTAAATATGTGGTTCAGTTGTATTCACGCCAATGAAATCTAAGCACATGCTTAAAGCTGAGCAATTTATTGAATTGTGGCAGAACTGAGCAGCCTTTGTAGAATTAATTAATCTATCTGAGCTACTTTTTATGTATGTGACCCAAAGAGAACTGTATGGCTTCTGTGTGATTTTTAAACATATCTTTCAGTTAAATCAAGGATCCAGACACAAATGGTAGTACACATTATATGGATTTATGACATTCCCTGGAGGATTCTGGGTCAATAAAGCAGTGAACAGATTACAAAGAGGCCTCTAAAGTGTTTGCTGGAATTTGCAAGGAATGAATGAATTACTGTTTGTTTTATGACTGGAAACCATCTTTCTCTGGATGCTGCAGATCACGCTGACTGACAGACATAACATGATTTTGCAGTGTTTTGAACAACTGTATTTATTGTATTCAGGCCAGAAGTTGAGAAATAAAAGTGAAGCAGAATGCCGTAGCAGTATACTGTTAAAACAGAATAAAAAATACTATAGGTTCAATGCAGATGTTTATTTATTATTCAGCATGGTTACTTTTCCTGCAGTAACTCGCAGGCTTCTACCAGGGCTAGTGCTTCATTGTCACTCAGACACGTACTTTATGCAAGAAACTTGTACCACACATAAACCTTATATAATTGTCTGGTTTACATTTATTTAATTTGAAAGCAGGCTTTAGTTTTCTAAAGAACTAGAAGAACTATTGCTGAGCCTTGTGCAAAGCAGGATGGTTCATCTCCAGCTGGCATAGAAGGTTTAGAAATGTAGATACAACCAAAAGCAAGATGCTACAAGCAAAATTTAAAAATACAAACAGCTAAGTTGTTGTGCAGGACGAGAGGACAAAGGAAGAAACCTCAGGTCTGCCCAACACTTCCAACAGTGATGAAGGCCAGCTTTTCTGCTGCACACATGGGATCCAGAGCTCCTGAAAGTCAGCTACCCTCTCTGTCTTTGCCATGATGGTCGGGTGGACAGAAGGGATTTGTCATTGTTTGCCTAAAAGGCTAATAAGATTTTGGGCTGTTTTGATTTCAGGATGGTGGAGCTCAAGTAGCAGGAGGTCCAACTGCCCCCTTGCTCCTTGCCAGACCAGTGGTTAGGAGACTGTTCTTGCACCAGTCTTGCCAGAGGCAATTGGGAATGCTATTTGCTGCTGCCTGGCTTGGCCATCCAGAGTAATCTGAGAGTGAAGAGTGGAAAGATTAGTCCTCTGAGGAGATTTTTGCTTTTCTGAGGTATGGCTTATGCTACCAACAAAGAGCACCTAGACTTTGATTCCAGCCTTGCGTTCAGTTCCTGGTCCTTGCAGAGAACAGAAACTCCTTGCTGTGATTTTTCTGCTTGGCTTTTACTCCACTTCTAAATTCCATACCAAATTCATGTAGGAAAGATTTTAGTGTTGTATGATGCTTGCTAAACTCAGAACAGTGTTAGTTACCTTGCAGCTCTCAAAAAAGCAGCAGTCTGTTAAGCAATGATCACATTCAGCAACCACAAGATGCATTCAGGGAATTGATACTGTCAGCGCCTGATATTAGCACTCAATGGCATAACTGTAATAATTAATACATAGTGATAATGCAAGGGCTAATGAAATTAGTAATGCAATTACTATTAATACTTCTCAAGCCTACCTAATCACTTGCACAGCACCCACTATATTGTGTTGGGGGGTTTAAAGTATGTGTCTCCCCATTCTACAGGGAGACATACTTTCTGTCAGCTTTGGGGAATTAAGGGTAGATTTTCCTTTGGAGGAGGGAAAAAGGAGGCTGAGAATAACAACAGTAACGAATTGAATGAAAGAACTGTAGGATCTTTTTTGGTGAATTTATCAACTTATTATCAGCAGTGCTAGCAAATACATGTTCTAGGTCACTTAACTGAATGGAAAACATCCAGCAAGACTGCCAAATTAAATGACAATAGAGGCTTTCTACATGGAATTCAAATAAAGCACAGACAGTAGGCAGCAATGGAAAGTCCATTAAATTTTAATTTGCTAGACATTAAAGTATGCCATTCATTTGTAATATTACATGGCAAGGAAGCCCAAGTACAGAAGTGTATGGCTTACTGTTCTTAATGGTCTTCTTATAAATTTCTGTCAGTGATTATGATCAGTTCTTTCTTATCATCCATGAAATTTATGAACCAATTTATTACATCAGCTGAGTGGAAACATCAGATAATGCAATGCAATAAAAAGTAGGTACTGATTTTGAGAAACCAGTGTGTCCTCCATGGTCTCCTGTGAGAAGAGCTAGAAGAGAGCACCTAATTACTTCAGTAACATTAAAAACAACTGCAACATAATGGTGTATGGAATCATTTAATCAAAATGGACACACAACACTCTTGTAATTATATGAAAAGGTCATGGAAATCATCAATTTAGAAGAATATGATGTGAAGAACATGACTTGAAACTTCCAGTAAAGCTATCTCCTGGAGATTATTTGAACCACAAAAAAGTGGTTTGTATTTCCAGTTTAATAGCTGAGGGCACAATGCCATACTGTGTGTTTTGGCTTGTGAGATCTCAAAGCAGAACTTTCTTAATTGGAACTGCTCAGATACCCAGCATGGAGGTTCATTTCAAGTAACACACCTGCTGCTGGAAAATATAACTGCCTACAATTTAATTATATAGAAGCTATGCTCTGGCTTTTTGATTGGTCCTGTGAATTTCTCCACAGAGCTGAAACACCAATTCATCTGTTTTAGCAGAAGCAAAGGAAAAGTGAATTGCTTTCAATTTCCTTTTTAGTATGCAGTAATGGATAATTTCCAGCTCTGGAAAAAAAAAGCCAAGTGCCCCAGCCTATACCTGGGGGTAACCTAGTTCTACCAGGTAATATAATCTGTTTTCCTTGCTGCAGCTGAACAATGATTGACCTCGACATCTTGATTTTGGGCAAGACAATGCAGCAGGATGAAAATCTGCTCCTGGAAAGTGGTAGATGCTTTGAAGCAAAAGGGAAATACCCATTTATGTGGCTATTAGGCTAAGGCCGATTAAAGCTTAGACATAGGGGATACTTTTACATGGCACAAAATGTACTGTGTTCATACCAAAGCCTGACATTGCCTGGGCACTGGAGAAAGAAAATAACTGCATTATAATTTGCCCATGCTATTACTGCTTTTCTCCATTGAGCTGAGGATCCCATGAGGTTGGCCTCATTAATGGAGCCGTTTTGCTTCTTGTTGCTGTTTGGAACCAAAGCTGCTATCTTTGCACAGACATTTCTTGTGCTCTGCTTGGGCATGTGTGCACTTTATTGACACATCCCTAGAAGTTGAGCTGATCAGATTACTTTATAACCTGATATTTTAAAGCAGTCTTGAGCCTACTGAGACTGCAAAGGAGAATTTACAAACCTGGTGGAGAAAGATCAGTTCCTGCTTCACTTCTCACATGCTTCTCAGCTCCTGCCCTGCCATTGGTGTTGCTGAGCACATACTGAGGGATGTCACTGCTTCCAAACCTACACTTAATATGGAGAAAAGGGGCCCTGGTGCCATTTTTGGAAGTCTGTGGTATTGCCCCTTAGTACATGGGTCGGAAATGAAGCCCCATGGCTGCTCACACATAAGCCCAGGAGCAGGTTCCTAGGCTCAGGCTTAGTACTTCACTGTGCTGTGTCAGGGAGCTTGGCTGGCTCTGAGCAGTCCTCGCAGCTGGAAATTTGGGGTTAGTTCACAACCAAAATAAGGTGAAATGACACAAGTGTGTGACATCAGTCCTTTTCATATATTTGTGTAGAGACGATACTTCATCTGTGCCTAGCTACAAAAGGGTTGCTTTAAAGCCTGGTTATTGCCATGATTCATGTTGCTGAATCCAAAACAGTTGAAGGAGCTCAGTGCACCTCTGACTCCAGAAGGGGAAAGTGTGGAGCATGAATAGGCTCTTCTTTGGGGAGAGAGAAACGGGATTTGGAACATAGTGAGCAGATCAGTTTTGCTGGAAGAAATCACTTCAATAATCTGTAATTTTAATAACAAAGTGGGGATTCAAATTCGAATATGACAAGGAGCTGAAAAATCCTACAGCTGTAGCTTCCTTTTATAGTTTAAGATCAAAAACATTTTTTGCCCTTTGTTATATTGGCTTGAATTTGTTATATGGGGTACACAGTCAAATCTGGCTGTCTCTGTTAAGATATTCGGCAAGTGTGAGAACTGCAAGTCCGTTATACCTTTTGAAAGAAGAAATTTATAAAATATGAAATGAAAAGGAAGAGATTTGCCACTATATCAGTTTTCATTTATTTTTCATTACAAGGCATTTCTTTTTTCAAAGCACATGTTGTAAGCAAGTGAACCTATTAGTGCAGGCATGTAAGAGATAAGAGAATCGAGCTTATATTTCTCATTTTAAGAGGCACTTGTCTGTGGATTTACGAAAACTCTGAATTAGACGAAGCAAATTCACAGCTGTACAAAGAAAACTTGACCAGGTCATGTAAAACAACAATATAAACTGACAGTTTGTTATAGAGTAGGTGATTGGGTCATTTCAGTAAAGGAGAAAATATAATTGTCCAGCCATCAAAATGTCTAAGCCTAACAAGAAATAACATTCACCCTCATTCTTAACTAAGATACCCAAACTGAATGCTCCCAAATCCATAATAAGGCAACTAAATGAACTGCCCTAGCCAGCCAGCAGCTTCTCCCTTACTGCATTTTAGAGAGGATAAATCATTGTGGCAGTCTCTTTGGTCTCTATGAAGGGCTCAGAACATTTTCTGTCTCACAGCCATCAGCACTTACACTCACACTCCCTCTTAGGGCTGTGGCTGTGCTGCTGTATACAACAGCAGCAGGGACCAATCCATATCCCCAAGGGCTTCTAGCTAATGCGCAGCCTGAAACTTACTGGGAGTCTGTCTTGCTACTAGACACATCTGACTTGCACTCTTTGTTAAGGCACCATCTCAGAACCTTCAGATCTGCACCAGGCATGATCATGACAGAAGACTGCAAAACATCAGCTGCAGTTTTTGCATTGATGTGTGTCGCTGCACTTTAATCATGGCATCCATGGCAGTCAGCCACACAAATGCATGCAGGGCCCCATCTCTGCAGGTGTCAGAGTCTGCAGGAAGGAAAGTCATGGCCAGGTGTTATGAAATGGGAGCAGAAGCTGTGGTCAGAGCAGGGAGGAGGTGCCTGTCCTGGCCCAAGGGGCTTTGAGGCTCCAGGTGGGCTGATCTTCCCAGGCATACTTGCTGCCACCTTTGCTGGGTGCCGTGGCTGTGGCTCATGCATCGGAACTCCCAGGGCTGTGTGTCTCAAGTTACCACAATCCTTGTCTGTTCACTTGTTGAACCATTGCAGCTGGTTCTGGGCTTCCTGACCATGGAGCCAGGTGCGTCCTCAGCCTCAGCTTGGCGGCCTACGGCTGGCGAGGACAGAGGATGGTGAAGATTCATCTATGTCTCTCTGGCAGAAGAAAACAGCATCACAGCCATCATGTGGGAAGATAGGATGAGAAAGTTATGGCTGTTCAGCCTGGAGAAGAGAAGGCTGCATGGAGACCTCATAGCAGCCTTCCAGTATCTGAAGGGGGCCTATAG
>JAOEHY010007290.1:11786-55999 GCA_025447955.1 Psilopsiagon aurifrons | reverse complement strand
GCAGAGAGGTGCCCCTTTTGCCGATGGAGGTGGGGGGAGGTAGCCGGAGGGGGCTTGCCCTGCATTTGCAACACCTATTGCCTTTGCTGCGTCGCCTTCCCAAGCTGGTCGAGCCGAGGGGCACCGTTCCCGGGTCCCGACGCGGGGAACGGAGCCCCGCTTCCTCCCTCCGCACCCCCAGCCGCGAAGGGGACGCGCCGGGCTCCTCTTTTTGACTTGCAAGACCTGAATCCGCTCTAAGGTTGCCAGACCCGTGCATTACCTCCACTGCACCCCCTCCCTCCCTTCCTTTCCTTTCCTCTGCTCTCCCCTCCCCGAATGCATTGTCGCTGCAACGCGTGGAGGTGCGGAGCCGCGCTCAGCCCCGCCGCCGGGCCGGGAGCCCCGCAGCCCCTCCGCGGGCGCCGCCGAGGGGGGATCTTCGGTTGCGCGGGCAGCGCGGGGTTGTTCGCAGCCCTTTCCATGCTTCCCTCGGAAGTCGCGACTGGGAAGTAGCGCTGCCTGGGGGGCTCATTTTTGAAAGCGAGCTCCGTGGGCTTTAAAAATGCTGGCTTCCATTCATTTAGCATCAGCCCGCTGGCCCGGGAGCCTGCGAGGGGCTCCGAAAACACGTCGGGAGCTGAACTGCAGAGCCCCGAGCAGGGGGGAAGCCCAGCTGCTTTGCTCCCCCTTCCTTCCCACCCATGTGCTGCTGCAAATCGTATAGAAAGTACTGCTTTTTGGAAGCGCATGAAAGCGGAGCCTAAGGTTTTCCCGCTCTGCCCTTCTCAGTGACACTTAATTCACCGGAGCGGCTCCGGGCTCTGCCCCCCCTTCCCGCTTCACCCTCCGGGCTCCCTCGTCCAGCCTCAGCCCTGCTAGCTCCCGTAGGGGCTTCCTATTTTGTTTTTTTTTTTTTTTTTTTTTTATTATTCCTATTTTTCTCCCCCCCCCCCCCTTTTTTTTTTCTCCTATAGCGTTTGGATGTATGGAAGAGAACGAAAAGCGCGTCCCCTTACGCGTGCTCAGCCCAGCTGTGCAGTGCCTGCGAGGCCCGCCACTGAGGGCTGGAGCAGTTGGGGAAGTCACCTCGCCAGCCTTCCCTCAACCTACCCGGGAATTCAAAAAGCTGAAGGGTTTTAAGCTGGTTTAAGTTAACAAACTGCATTTAATTAGTTTTACCACATCCTGTAATCTGAATGAAATGTATAATATTTAAGGCTAGTAGAGTTTTATA
The DNA here is from genome assembly GCA_025447955.1 of Psilopsiagon aurifrons. Taxonomy (NCBI): domain Eukaryota; kingdom Metazoa; phylum Chordata; class Aves; order Psittaciformes; family Psittacidae; genus Psilopsiagon; species Psilopsiagon aurifrons. The sequence goes on along the minus strand of JAOEHY010007290.1, from coordinate 54,783 downwards.
GTGTTTATGATTCACTGAATAAATATTTGGAATCTGAACTCTTAGTAATTCATACCCATTTTTAAGGGCTGGTTATTTACTGTCAGGCAGAGGAGCTAGTTAAGAAACAGCTAAAATAATAAGTGTTCTTGTCGAGTCATTTCAGAGTTGGGGTTTTGTTTCAGACACTTGCCTTTGTCGAGGTTTTTTTGGCTTGCTAGTGCTCTGTTTGAAGAAATGTCTACATTTGCATTTTAGTACAACTCAATTATGCTTAGAATAGGTGTGAATATAGTGTTGACTGCAGAACAACAGGAAAAAAAACCCTAAATATTTGTGCCCTTGAGAAAGAAAATAGTTTAAGCTTACTTTACAGTTTTCCAGTAGTTAACCTTTTTCCCCCAAAAGAAAGTTTGTGTTAGAAACTGCATATAGTTGTATCTTGCTATAATGAAATGCAATTGAAATTATAAACATTAAACATTATTTTTGAATAGTCATTCCTGCATGAGGGAAATCATAGCCATCTTCTAACGCTGTTTTCTGCTATAACTTATGTGCTAGCACATGCAAGCATTTCAAAGTTTTTATGCAATTACAAGAGAAGTTAAGCTCTTTTGTTGTGCAAAATATATTTTCTTTACCTCGAGTTGTTTAGGTTTTCCTGTTGCATTTTAAGTATTTATTTATACTGTTAATCCACATGTTTTAAGTAATGTCTCAGTTACAGTTTATCCTTTAGATGTTCTGAGTTAGTTGTAGCCTCTTGCCACAATAGCATGTTTTCCTGTATTTAGGAACCAACCGGTGAACCATCTCCTAAAAGACCAAGAGGAAGACCCAAAGGAAGCAAAAACAAGAGTCCCTCTAAAGCAGCTCAGAAGGTGAGCTTATTAAAGAGAGTTCTAATGCTGTTTTCTCATCAACTGGTAGCAAAAATTCCAGTCCTTTAGGCTGTGACCTGTGCAGCCAGAATCTTTGTAATAATAGAAGCTACAAAATGCACATCTTTTGCATTTTTAAGATTAGAATTAACATGCTGCAGGAAGACCTTAGGTACAGACCCTAGGCTTGCTTTCTGAATTGTGTGCACATTAGGGAAGTAACGTAATGTATTTGATGTATTTACTGAGATCTCCTGTATCTAGTAAGAAAATTATTTTCTCAGTTAGGATTTTTGAAAGAGGAAGATTAATTTCTTGTCCACTTGCAGTTGTTACTACACCAGACCAAATCTGTATATTAAAGCTAAGTGTTTTGTCAAACATAGGTTAATTAGAAGTAAATCCAATTATGTGTTGATGGAAATAAGTGCATATATTGAAATTTACTGCTTTAAAATGTGATGGCAAAGTAAACTGTGAATTACAGTAAAAGCTTACTGTATCTTGTTTGGTAATCATTTTCAGAGACTTTTACTTGAAGTGCTGTTAGTCTTCTGAACTGCTGCTTGTGCTTGGTGATGGGAGCAAACTTTTATTCTGGTGGTTCTGAATGCATTTAGCTATAGGAGAAGCTCCCTGAAGTCACTGCATTTGGTGCATGGACTTTACATCACAAATACAATGTGAAACTGTGATTTAATTTTACTTGAACTGGAGGAAGCTCAGCATTAGAAAATTATGAAGGCAAAGAAGATCTTTCTGTGGGAATTATTTTAGAGAAGGCAAATAGTTGTGTATAAGCTTGAAAACAAATGTGGGAATTTTGTTTATGTTGATGGTTACACAGCAGTTAGCACTAATTTACAGGTACTAAATTGGAAAAGCTCATGAAATCTGGTAGTGAACTGTATTGCTTAAGTATATCAGTATCTTTTAAGTAGGTCTGTGACAAAAAATGCGTGGGGAAGGTATTTGTGGTCTCATGTCATTATGGTTCACTTTTCAGTCTGCCTATGGTACTGACCATACTAAGTTTGATAATTTTCAGTGTTCTAACTTGCTATAGTAACTGCTGATAAACACTACATCATTAGAGGGGGGGCTATAGTTTCATGCCTGTTTTAAGTGTTTTCAACATTTATTTAAAGAGTTTTCCAACTCTTTAAAATTGTTTTTGACTTGCTGAGCTGGGAAAAAACCCAGCACATTCTGTCCAGAAGTTCATGAATTAGTAGAAAATACTTTACAGGTTAAGTATTTAAAATATATCAAAGCCATTCTGCAACCTACTGAGCTTAAAATGTTGATTTTTTTTTTTCTTTACATAATAAAAAAGTTCCTCAGTTTCAATTTAAAATAGTTTAAATTTCACTCCTCAAAAGAGGGAAAGCAGTTTTTTATTAGCCTAGCAAATCCAAATGTGAGCTTTAGTATTTTAAATATTACTCTTAGGAGTGTTGGCTTTCCTAGGAGAAATATTTGTAGTAAGATTAAATTTTAAGTAATCCATAGAAGTGTGTTTTAAAAAGATATTTCTTAAAGAAATATTAGCATTATTGCATTTATAGGAGTGATTTGGAAATCAGTATAAATGGGAAATAACTTAAAAACATTCATTTATATGTAGGTATGTCAAATCAAGAGCGTTATAGATTATTCTGGTGCATATAGTTGCTGGGGGGGTTTTGAATGCAATTTACGAACTGAGCAATTTCATTGTAACGTTTTGATTTTCAGAATGCATCAAATTACTGCTCTGGTTAAAGCAAACCTTTTTGGGTGTTGATAATGTAAAAAACTGACAAAAGACCACATGTCTTTTTTTATCATAAAAAAAACCCTTGGAGAGGTATGTAATTACAAGTCTAACTTGTTTCTAGGTTTATAGATAAAGTATATAAATGTTTGATAAATCCTCTAAAACATAAACCACTTACAAAGCCTGATGAGAAGAAAGTCACTGAGGTCACATTTCAAATAAATATTTTAGCTCTTTTTCCAAATTGATAATTAACCTTTTCTGAAATGGTTCAGCTTCTCAATAGGCATCTCAAAGTGCTTTTTATGCAATATTAATTCTGAGATTTTTTTCTAACAGTAGTTTGAATGGAAAGGGTTTGGCACTGTGAGAAAGCTTCATTTGGCGGTGAGGGCATCACCTTTTGCAGGGGTGAGCTATATGTTTAATTTTGTGGTAAACATATTTGCACATCCGTATGCGTACATATATTTATGTAAGGCTTTCTACAGCCTGCCTCAGCTCTCAGAAAGAAAGCTGGTTAACTTTGCTTAAGTCCCTCTACATGTGAACCTGGTACTTCCTATACATGCAACTGGAATTTAATGGAATTTGTAAAGAATAGCGTGTGCCCTGGTCGTTTCAGAGGGAGCTCATTGAAATGTATTAGAGTGTTCACAACATGTAAGATAAACGTTGGCCAGGAGAACCCACCGAGCAGCCATGAGAAGGCATTCATGATTAATTGATTGGGTGTTCTCTTGCAAACCATTACACATCACAATTAAAAATGTATTGCACAAACTGGCAGTGAGTTAAAAATATTCCAGAACTGAGGCTTTGTTTTGTTACACTTCAAAAAGGAACGCTCTTAAATCAGTTGACATACAATTTACCCTGGAATCTGGGTTGCGTTGTGTCTTTTAAATTCCTCGGTTCGTGGGATTTTTGATTTTTTAATTTATTTTAATTATTTTTTTTTTTTGGGTAGCTTTCAGAGCCTGTGTTTGGTCTCAGTAAACTGGCCTTGGGGCATCTGAAAACAAACTGTGCTTGTTAGGAAATTAGCAACGTGAAACTTGACAATGCATACAGAATGTTGCAAGACCAACTGGACAGCTAATAATGTGGCAATTACTCTAATTTTAGGTAATAGGCATTTTTTTAGAAGCCTCGCATATCACACATGCCTGACTTGTTAGAAACTGGGCACAAAAGGTAGCCTGCCTTTTATAGAAAACTAAACCATTTCCCAATCGTTTTAATTTTTGCAAACAGGAGGAACACAATGTGTTAGCGGATGAGAGGAGAGAGACACAAAAAGGCTCTTGATCATCTTGTACTTGCTTCCCCACAATTAGGTTGTTATTGAAGTTGGTGTCTTCAAACAAATCACAATGTTACTCATTCAAAATATTAGTTAAAAATTAGCAAAAAAGTGAAGATTTCCCTTTTATTCCCTAATGAATGACTAGTTTTGCAGGAAGATCTTAGCAGGGATATTCCTTTTTAGTTTCCTGGGTGTTCTGTGGTTGAGCTTTATTTGTTAAGCTCAGCTGTATTCCCAGCCCATTGCACTTCCCTTAAGCATTCAAGGGCTTTTCTTTGTTTAGCTCCTGTAGTTGGGCTTGACAAAAATACTGTATAGGCATAAATACTCTTCTGTTTGGAAGGAGGAAACGCAATTGTGAGGTTAAATAAAAGGAGTAATAGCTACTATGTGTTTATCTTGAAAGAAAACGTCAATGGATATCCCAGGAATATCCGAAAGTAAACTCTTTAGTGAAATTCATCTTCAGTTAAAATATGTTGAGTTTTGTTGTAGTTATTGATGTAATGAAATTCACTGAAAACCCCTATGGATCTGGAAATGCCATCTTCTGAAAACCAGGCTTGGTGGTACTGTGTGTGACTAAACTTACTACATTACATGGCCAGGGTTTGGTATGTAGAAAGGCATGTCCCCGAGTTAAGCAGTCCAAAGGTAAAAAAAAACAAAAGTGCATGTGACCAGGACTCTGCCCTAAATTGGTTCATGAAAATCTGTTTGGCTTCTCCATGCTTCATTCATTCTCGCCAACAGTGGTCATGACAGGCTTAAAGGGAAAACACGATCAGATTTATCTAGTGATTGTAGCATGGTGATTGTACCTGAGAAAGAAGACCTCAAAATCAGGCATTTTGAGCAAGATAGGAGAAGCAGAAGACTGACTCCTGTTCAGGATTAAAATGGGTGAAACAGGGCATGGGAAGTGTGATGTTTTTGTATCTAGCCAATGCCTGGCCTATTTTTTAACAAAATAACTTCTCCTTCCAGGAGAGGGACACATTCCTTGGAAAGGTCTTTTGACACCGTGATCTTTCTCCTGAGACCTCTCAGTTATTTCACCTGATTTACAGCTCTGACACATTTTATCTGAGGTCTCCAGCAGATCATTTTGCAAAGTGGATAGAGTTCTCGAGATTTGGATTCTGTTGCATTTGAGATCTCCTTTGACAACAGATAGATGACCAAAGAGCACTTTATAGCTGCTCAATTATTTATACTTGTCTTGTTAATTGCTTTCAGTAGTACAGCCTCAGTTTCTGTCTGGGCACAGTTTATGCAACAAGGAGGTAGAGATGATAGGCAGTTAAATCTTTTTGGAAGCAAGATTTGATGGCCCTGTGGTTCAGGGCTTAGGTGAATTGCAAATGGCATGGGGACTCTTAGCTGATTCTAGGCAGCAGTGATTGGAATGGCCATCTTCCTCACCTGGGGCAAACCCCCCCCCCTGTTTTCCATATAGATCATGCACTTAAAAGCATGTAAGTCTAATTCTGTTCCTAAAATGTGACGTAGCAAAAATAATGTATTCATATTATTGTGTATGAGGAATGTCATGATTTTTCATTAAACTGGTTTTGTGTTAGATAGCATTCCTGACCCTCCTTTAAGTGTGATGATTTCATGTATAAGCTGTACAGAGCAAGATCATGCCTCATAATGTAGCACCAAATGTTAAGAAAACCCTGACCGAATGCATCTCAATTTTAAAAAGTGCTTTAGAGGATGAAGGCAACAGCTTCCTTCCTGATGAAGCAGGTACCAGCTGTTGCATGTAGGGTGGCTGCGAGCATGTGCATCTTACTCTCCAGATGAGATCCGTGTTACTTCTGGGTGGTTTGGAGCTCTCTCTGGATTTGTTCCTAGTTTCAGAGGCAGCACTTCAATTAAGGCAAAGGGGCAACAGACTGGCATGTTTCTGATTATGCAAATACCTGTTTCAGAGGAAAGGGAATGCTTTGGCACTTACGTGTTCTTTTTCTCATTAATTAGTTTAAAATTATGTGGAGGAACATTGAATTACTTGTCTGATATGCAATAAAACCTTTCTTCGGGTGCTCATATTAAAAGACAGTCTTGTGCTCTGCTGGAGAAAACATAAGCTATGTTTGCAAAATGCAAACTAAAAAATATCTGGAGGGAGTTAGAATATTTTCCTAAGCTTCATGTCTTTATCATCACTACTGGACTTGCACTGCTGCTTTTGGTTGTTCCAGAAGTGTTTTGTCTTTCTTTTCCCTTGGAACGGAGATAAAAAACTTCACTTTGGAGGTTCTTGTCCTTCATTTTCTGCAGTTTAGTCTGTGGAAACCTTCCTATTTACTTACAGAATAGCTCTGTACCAAAACATTGTCTCTGGCCTGCCTTGCTGTTTGCTCAGCTCACCTCTGGGAAAGATTTGGTTTTGATAAGAACCATGGAAATGTTTTTCTTCTAACATGAGGTGGAAATCATATACAGCAGGAATATAGTGCCTTTCAATCTGAAAGGTCCCCAAGCACTTGACAAACTGATACCCAAACTAGCCAGCAGGAACACTAGCCACTTCTGACAGGCCCTTCCTCAGGGGTAAAGCGCAGCCCTGTTTGTGGCAAGCAGCCACGCTGTGTGACAGTTTATGGCAGGAAGCAAAGATTAGTTAGTCGAAGAAATCTCTCATGTTCTCTTTCCCATCAAACCGGATTATATGCTGTAGTTACGCTTACAGTTTGTGTCAGGTTTCTAGGAGCTTTAATTATAAGACCAAAGTAGTTTTCATTTTCATAAAGTTAATTGTTTTTCATAGAGTTTTGGAAAAGGGTCTTCCCTTCAGAGGCGGTAAAATACAGAAGACAATACATGATGTTTGTGCTTCAATAGTATGTCAGGGGTTGATTTGTTAAGAACAATTTTAACCTTTAATTATTGTTAAGAATAATATTTTCAGTTTTTACCCAGTGTTTTGTGAAGTAAACGTAAATGGAGGGGACTATGGCGTGTCAAAACTAAGCCACATCTTTTGTTTTGCATCCTTCAGCTTATAAGGTATAAAGAAATCATAGACATAAAGAAATGAACACTTTAAAAGGAAACCAAACTTTGAAATAGACAGCTACAGGATGTAGTAAATGCACTTCAACAAGTATTCTCATAAGAGGGTTTTGCCTTACGTGAGCACTGGTCTGAACGATTAAAGAGCAGGTTTACTCTTTTAACAAGTCTGAGTGATAATTTTGCCCTTTAGGAGTACGAATTTTATTTTTCACAGCTTTCTCCTTACTGAGATACTTATTTCAAAATAGTTGGATTTAACTTGCAGGGCAAGTTTTGTGTAGAGGTTCCTCCACAACTTCTTCAGCTCAGGTTCTCTGTTAGAGGAATCCGATTTACACAGCATTAGGTTACAGTGTATGTTACAGAGATTGACCGGCAAGTGATTTATTTAATGACACAGTTGATTTCTAAGGGCAAATCAAATACACATACAATTAACCAGGGAGAAAACCAATTCATGGAAATGTGAAAGCACATTCACAGAATGTGTGCTGAACGTCTTTATTCTCAGGGATTTTGTGTGTGGCAAGTCCTGCCCTCACTAAAGCTGGTAGCAAAATCCCCATCACCCTCGGTAGCACTGGATTATTTACCTGAGGAGGAGAGTAGATGGATAGAACCTATCTAGAGAAAATAACCTGCAATTTTAATTTTAAAGCCTGTATTTTAGTGTAGCACATAAGAGCATTTAAAGTGTCACACAGTTAGTTAATGAAAGAGGCTGTAAGGGAATCCCTGTTTCCTTTGCATTGAGCTCCAGGACCAATTGCTGGGCTTCTATAAATATAGTTGTCACTTCTAGGGCACCTTCCATGCTGCTTCCTTAAACCTGAGGAGAGAAGGTGTGTTTTGGAGCAGTGAAAGCTTTACTTGCAGCTTAAGGATGTGCTTTTATCTGGAAAACGTCACATGAAGTAGAGAAGTTATTTCCCAATACAAACACACATGTTCATGGTAATAGTCTGTCCAAATCCATTTCATGCATGAACATCATGAGACTAAAAGAAGGAATCGTGGCTCCTATAATGTGCTTTGTTCAGGCTTGAAACAGGCTGCATTTTTGATTTAGTGACTCTGTGTGTATGTAGATGTTTTAGGTTTGTTTTCAGCTTGCTAATGTTTAGGAAGTGTTTTGCTGATGTAGTGCATCACAGTTGATTGAAATAACCAGAGACTATCCTTTGCACTGTACGTAGTAGTGGTGCCCCATTCTAGTCCCTCTTGTTTAAAATACTGAAAGGAGGAAGGAGGATGCTGAAATAAATTTCCAGACTAGATTTGGTATTGTTGGGGGGTTTTGGGTTCCCAAACTGCCCTGCACCCCCCTCCACAATCTGCATGCCCCATGGCTGGCCCAGGCTGGGGCACTCCAGACTATGCTGAGCAGCTGGATGTGCATGCGTGCTCCTCTGTGCCCCTGGACATGGGGTGGATTAGGACCAGGAGCACCCTTGGGTGCAGGTGAGGCATTCCCTGGCCACTCTGGCTAGGAAATGTCAGGAAAACCAATGTAATCACTGTGTTGAATATTATTCCAGCCATAAAGCAAGAGGGGGATGGTGCCACCCAAAAGAGATGATTGTGGTTAATGTTACAGGAAAGGAGTTCCTAGTTACTGAGTCTGTTAAATAATGCTGAGGTATAAAATACGTTGTGTTTCTTCTCCATTTACAGAAAGCAGAAGCCACTGGTGAAAAGCGACCTAGAGGCCGGCCCAGAAAATGGGTAGGTATTTCACTTCCAATCACTTGATTTATTTGGTGTGTTATAAAGCATGTTATAAAGCCCATTCTTCCAGAGAACAATGATTTCTGCTTAATTTGTAGAAAAGAGCATCCATCTTCAATGCCTGTTTGTTCTGGTGGGTTGACTAAAGGGTTAAGATTGCAGAGAAGTTAACCACAGCTTTCTACCTTTAGACTCTGGTAGTTTGCTCAAGACACTTTACTTTTAAATGTTTGCTGGGAGTAAATGTTTTTGTGTCTTTTATCAGCATGAAAAGGGGCACAACTCTTCCTTCAAAAGAGAGTAATGAGATAACTTGTCCAGTAATTGACTAACAGAGGTTAAAGGGGCGCTATCAGGCATCAGAAGGTGATTAAGAGAGGTGATAATATTCAGATGAAGTGTGTACAAGGTAAAGTTTAAAAGTTTTAAAACCAAAACTTCTTGTCCTACATTGCCTGGAAACAGTGTATTTTCCTTAAATCCAGTGAGAAAGAGGGAAAGAACAGTGGGATACTTGCACTTAGAATTTAGTTTTTCCAGTCTGGGCCATCTTCATGCCTCATATAATTGTAGTGACTAGTAATATGTTTCATTCAAAGTTTCCTCTTTCCCCGGCCCTTTGGTCTGTAGACATGGCAATCAGGTATGTGTGGTTTGATTCTTTGACCATGGAAAAGTTCCAGTCTCGGGTACTAGAAATTCTGTGTTCTCACTGATGTTTACAGCTGATGAGAGTCGGCCTTGTGCACCCCTCCTCTGCCCGTCTTCCGCTTAGGCAGAGGCTTTCAAAAGAAATGTGATGGGGATGTCACTTGGAAAGCATGATTGGGCATTAGAAAATACGAAGTTGCGGCCATGTGCTCCATCACAAGTTAACATTTCTGATTTCCAGTTCCTTTTGCCTTTTTCTGCTCAACAACTTTCTTTAAACTCATTTTTCAAATCCATCTCAATTTTGCTCCCTTATTTTACTCTGCCTTTCTTTCCTCTCTGCAGTAAATTTTTCCCTCATTTTGTTCAGTTCTTTTGCATAGGTGTCAACACAGCCTTTAAAGTATATGCTTGCAAAAGCCCAAACAAGACCAGAAGGTATTTAAAGCCAAAGCTGAGGTTCTCTGGAGTATAGCAGCTAAATAAGGAAAGAGATGGCTTTATCAATCACTTTAAGAACTACTTCTGTGTCATTGTCCACAGTGATAAAATACCCCAGGATATTCCTTTGGGAAAACAGACTATTACATACTAGATGTTTGCTTATGCCTGTAGTTTTTAAGTCAAACAGATTTCAGGTACCTGAAGAGGCTCATTGGCATGAGGAAGAAGGTGGCATGTTCAAATGTACCTGTGCTGGTGATATTCTGAAAGGCACCTTGCAGAAGGCAAATGCCAAGGGCAGTAACAGTTACTGTCTGCTTCCTCCTGTCCCGCTCAGACCTTGCACATGTGGATGCTGAGCGTTGCTTGCTTGATCCTCACCTGGAGTGCAACCACAGAGGAAGCAGCAGAAATAACTGTGTTAGGAGAGTAATTTATAACAGGCAGGGCGTCCCCGCTGTATTAGGTATGTGTGACAGTGGAATAGGGGTGGTTGAAGAGCTCTCTAAGGAGGGAAAACGCAGCAGTGTGAAATGTTAAAAGGATATTCTTTCCCAAGCAGTCGTAGTCAGAGACTAAGGTGAGTTTCCAGTGGAAGGGGGTAAATGCAACCCTTGTGGCATCTTTTAGGTTGGACTGTTTCCCTTTTATTTTTGTGTCTTTATGGGGAAGAAAGAATAGTCAGTATCATTAAGTTTAGTGCGGGATGTTTGTTGGGTGCAGAATCTGATTTGCAGGAATGTGAATTATTGGCTATTTAGTAGGTGTATGCATTACTTTATTGTGAGACCAATGGAACAGTTTCACTCATTTTTTTAAAACTTAGGCGTACTTTAAACTTGGCATTGTTATTGTGCCTGTTGAAAGCACAATCTTTTCATTTGCTTATTCTGATGCTATGATTGCTTCTTGTGATTTTCGGAGGTGATGCTCCTATCTGCAGCTGGCAGTGAGATAATTCTATAGACTGTGAGAATCAAATATGCTTTTTATTTTCCCCTCCTTCTTTTCTCTTCCCAGTTTAAACTAGGCTCATGGGTTCCTCCTGTGTGCATGATGAAATGGAGAGTGATGATTTATTTTGCTCCAGAAAGAAATATGGTGAAATTATTATAAGCCATGGTGCCAATCCTAAGCAAAGCTTATGGTTGAAATCAAGGGGAGGATTTTGTCTGAAAGCAGATGGCACTGTATCAGCCTTTCTGTTTTGACATCTAATATGTACTCACAAAATGTCCCTTTTTATCACTCAAACTTCAGTTAAGTCGTTAGTGATTATTTTCTTCTTTCATCCAATTTATTTATACATCAAGCTTTAATGATGATGATTCTGTATGAGTGAAAGTAAGGAGTGTACAGGCATTTTTTTCTTGGAGAGGGCAGAATTCTATATGGAAGGTGTTTTCCTGAGTTTGTAACCCTTTCTTACGAGTCTAGAGGTTCTGTGTCATATGTTGTTCATCAAATTGTAAAGTATTATTTCTGCTGTTTCCTTCAATACGCACATGCAGAGACATACGACCTAACAGACCACTGTAGAATTCCGGTAGCTGCTCTTTCTGCCGGTTCAAATTAAGTATTTAATGTTTGTGACTTGCAACGTATTTATTTATAAATTATTTTTTAGAAGAGAAGTAAATCTTTTTGATTACTGTAAAACTGGGAAGGGGGAGGGAGGGCCCATGTGAAGAAGGCAAGTAGCCCAGTTTCTCACAAGTATATGGGACATCTGATGAGTTTTCAATGCAATAATGTGTGCTTTGCAAAGTCATCAAGGAGAAGACCCCTGTCAGTAGAACGGACGTAAAAGCTGACAAACTCACCTGAAAATACAATACTCAGCTTTCTAAATGGGGACAGCTAATTAAATAAAAATCCTGGAGATAACAAGGTCAAGCTGGTGGGAAATGAACATATTTGGAGTCAGAAATGGTGCCTGCTGCTGTAAAAGTCATCTTCACCATAAGTTGCTGCCTCTGTGTAAAGTGCATTGAAGGCTACAAGGCATATTAACAGAGAGGGAGGTAAACCTCTTCATGACCTTGATACTCCTTAATTTTAGAGAGTTTAATGCAGCGACATGTTCTGATCTCTTTGGATGCATCTGCATTAGTGTGTTAGGTCAAATCAGGAGTGTGCTTTGGAAATGCATCTCCTAATTGTCCCTCATGTATTATATGCATTGTGGAGCAGTCCCAGAGCTCATGGGCTGGATTCCTTTCAAGTGAAACAAAGCTGAAAGTTGTGCTGCAGAAGTGCCTTCCAATAGGCATTCAACCCATAGGACTAAGCTAGAGTGAAATTAAAACCACGTGAAAGGTATGTGGTCTGGACCTGAGGTCCTCAGCACCAGCCTTTTTTTTCCTGCTGGTCCATATTGCCTGTGTATTGTAGACATAGCCTTTGGTGCTTGAAAAAGGCAGATGAAGGACACTGGGTTTTATTAGCAGAATTATTTTATGTAGCAGAGGCATAACATCAAATCCCCAGCCATAGAGATTTACATTCTCAGAATGGAGTGGAAGGTAGCGCTGACTTCATCAGCGCCAGGTTTTTGCCACTTACGGCCTCCTGTTGCTGCTGTTTGTGGCATCAGGGACAGTTTTGCTGATGGCTTTTCATAACCCTTTGTAAAGAGCTTACAGTCAATGCTTTCTTGTTTCTTTTGTTTTAATCTGTGTATGGCTAGAAGTTGATTGAAAGGAGGAGACTGAAGGGTTATGAGTTAAGCAAGAGGCTGAATAATCAATTATTCTGCTGTTTGTTCCAAAGAGCTGCATTGAAAACCCCTGGAAATTTCATAGACTTCTAGTGCTCTCAGTCATTAACTTAATGGGGAAACCTGAAACTCAGTTCTGAAGTTGATACTTAAAAGGGTCTTTTTTTTCTTTTCATTTCCATTGTTTTTGTTACATTTTGAGATAGTGGGTTGGGTTTTGTTTGGTTTTTTTTTTGCATCATCTGATTTCAGCTCCACATTTTTTAACCTGAACCACAGATTCACTGTGTGGCATAGCAGAATTGCTCAGAAAAAACAAGCAAAAGTCCAGAGCTGCAGTTCTGGAAGCCACATGGTTATAACAGGACAGGAGAATCGGTGACTTTCCAAGTGCAGGGTACATGTGAAGCGTCCATTTGCGCATCTCATCACTGACGCTGAAGAAACAGCTGTGACTTGTTCAGGAAACTCTCTTTCACGAATTTTGTTTTCAGGTTGGTAGGAGATAAAAGAGAATCGGAAATACACTTAACTTCCTTTAGCAGGAGCTTGATCCAATCGTGATTACGTAGACATTACAGTACTTTTGAAGCTCAAGTTTTCCCCTTTATAATGAGGGCAGAGTTTCACTTTATACTGGAAAGTCAGTTTAAGCAGTGCCAAACCACATTGAAAAAAGTCATTATAAAAATGCTTTTTCTAGTAACTTTTCTAAAGATTATTTCCCACTGCAGTTTTGACATAGCTGAGACATCAAACCTTAAACATGCAGTTTGTGTGGTGTTTCTATGCCAGCAGTTCCAGAAGGCCAAGGGCTCCTAATGCTCATTCACTGGTAGGACTTTGAAAGCCAGGTTCTGATTTTGAAGAAGTGCATATCAAGAGAACCTCTTTGCCTCAGAATACCCTTCAATGTTTTGAGGCTGTTTCTTGCCCACAATGAATTTTTGCAAACTTTTATCCAAGTAGAAGTTTCTGTCTGTTAGTGCCGTGCTCTCAGGTGTGAAGCCGTTTAACTTTGTGCTTATTTCTCATTCAGTGCAGTCATTTTTGTCTCATATGAAGTCATAGTCTATGAGGTGCTTAAAGTCATGCAGGCTTTCTCACTATGTGATAGAGAAGGGTGTTCTGAGATCATAGTCCATCGTCCTCTATAAAAAGACTTAGTTATACGTGGGGTGAATTCTCATCTGGAGAGAGAAACCTTTTAACACTGGGAAAGACAATCTAGGTGATAAAATATGCCAGAAATCTGAGTTTTAAATGGTAAAAGCTATGTGTGACAGATCTGGCTTGTTCATGGTGCTTGCCAGTGTATCCCCAAGCTAGGCTAGAGATACCGCTATCATGAGAACCTATACTTGTTGGAAGCAATTGCTCCATAGTCTATTTGGAGCAAACCATGATCAAGGTAAAACTTAAGTCACATGTATTGAATGATGATGAATGAAAAAGGAAGTTGCTATTTATGTAATTATAGAATACAGAATATATAGAATATAGAAGTTTTATCTATAGAATACAGATAAAAATTCAGCTTCTTATATTTGGAAGAATAATCTCATTTCAGTGACTTTACGTCATTGCAGCTTTTGACTGCAATATCTGTGGTGTTACTGCTTTGTACTGCAGTTGTTTTACTGTTTCACACATGTTGCTGTTATTTTAATCTTCCAAACTACCTTACCTTTTTTGTGAAGGTCATAGATGTTAATGCATGGTAATATAAAATAACTTCTTTCATGAACATGTTTTACATCTGTAAGGGCAAGATCATCACCTGGGAGGGGGTCATCATTTCAGTTTTCTATAGAGCTTGAAGGGGCTTTTATAATTATGAAAAACAGACGGCTTCTTTCCTTCAAAATTACTAAACAAGTAGATGAAGGACATGAATTGGAAGCCTTAAAAGCTTTATACCCATATGTTCACTTTCCAGTTCAGATGATCTGTAGAAGAAATCATCTCTCAAACCCCGAACATTTTGACAAAAGCAGTGATTGTTGAACTTTTCTCATATGACTAACAGATACTTAATGCTCTTTTTTGCCAATTGTTGTCTATTTTTTTTTATTCACCATTCTGTGAAAGAGAAAAGTATCTTGCATGCTCATACAGGATGCATAAAAAAACCACTAAAAATATGTTCTGTCTCACCTGTGTTCAGAGATATATGTGTCTTCATTTCTCTATAAGCTTATCTAAGCAGATAGTGTCCTTCCTTGGACTCTTGGAGTCCTCTTCCTTGTTGGTATAAGTAGATGTGGCACCATTATTTCAAGTGCAGATCTTGTAGACCACAAAAGAAAATGTAGCCATGATATTTCTTTTCTAAAATGCATTTATATTACCAAAGGAATATTTCTATCATTCTCTAATTCACTTCCACTTCCGTTCAGGGATCTTAAAACCTATCCAGTTTAGCTAAAAGATATTTTGGCTTCAGCTGCCTCTTCAGAATCCTTAAAGGAAAATCTTTTACGCTGAGGCCCAAAGAGGAAATTTTAACGGGCAAAAAATGTAGAAAGTAAAAATACATCATCTGTAGTGAAAGGTAAACTGGAATTCGGAGCTGTTGCCTTTTCATCATCTCAGATAACGGGTGCTCAAGAACTTTGAAAATCAGTTTCCCATTCAGCTGTTTATTTTGATTTTACAAGCCTCATTGCCCTTTTAACATACGAGGAAGCCAAGCACTGAAGCTCGTCATGGAAGCATCAGGAGACATTTTTGCACCTGTGGTGTTTGCATTTGTGGTTTCGTTGCTAGCACAGTTATCAGTGCGGCCGGCTACCTGACAGAAAATACACCAGGTAGAGAAAAGCACAGGCACTCATTCTTGCTCTTACAATTCCATTTTCATCACTGAAAATGTTATGAATGCAGAAAGAGAAGCAGGGCCTCACCTCCATTGAAAATGTACTCCCCAAGGTTAATTGCCTTGCCCAAGGAAATCTGTAGAAGAGCCAGGAATAGAACTCGGATTTCCTGGCAGCCTGCCTGTGCCTTCAGTCAAGGCCATCCTCCACTAAAGCTTGCTTGTGAGCAGGTTGGATAAGGAGGGAAACACACTTTTCAGCTCCCTATCTTAAACCAATATATGGGGTTTTACCTGTTTCTGTAAACTCAGATGTGAGTAATCTCAGTATGTTTAGCTTATGTCTAGTTGGTGGACAGTGGGGGGTAGGAGTATGGTACTAAAAAGTCTATGATTTTCCCTGGAGGTATTTAAAAGAGGTATAGATGTGGCATTTAGGGACACAGTTTAGTGGTGAGCTTTGTAGTGCTAGGTTAATGGGTGGACTTGATCTTAAAGGGTCTTTTCCAACATAAATGTTTCTATGATTCTGTATACAGGATAGAATGGGCAGGTTTCAGACCAGGAGGGTTTCGAACCAAACCCAAATACAAGGCTGGAAGGTATTTGATACATATTGATGGTATTTTCTCATCTTTGTACCTTAATTGCATGTAGAAGTTCAATATTGATTCAGTGGATGACAAATGTAATCATGAAACCAGAGTGCCTAGTTCCTGGAGTGTTTTGAATGCAGTTACTCTGCTTTCCAGGACAAGCCAATCTGAGCCATAGCTGCAGGACAGGGCCGTTCCAGGTCATCTCATTCAGAGATGATATTTCCATTGCCTGTCCTCTTGAAAGGTGATGGTGCAGAGGAAATGAAAACCCACATGTTATAGTGTGATCCGGGACAGAAGATTGAGAGTCAAGGCTTCTAGGTTTTCCTATAATTTCTGACTAATTGTGCAGCTTATTTAACGTAATTTATTTTCATTCTATTCTGCTTTATACTGCAATCCCTAGTAATGCAGTAGCCTTACCAAAAATACACATTTTTTTCTCCAGCAGTAATAGGAAAGGGCCATTTTATAAGTCAGTCCCTGTGTGGATGAATTTACTCCTTTGAATTAAGAGTTATGATACTAATTAAAGTAATCCTTCGGGCTTTGTTCTGCATTCTTTATAGACCCAAGCAGGCAGTGTGGATGCTGAAGGAATGTAGGGTTGATCCTCTCCTGGAAGGGCTGGGAGGAGGCTAGTATTGTGATAATTAATATTTGGAGAGTGCTTTCAGGTGTTTGAATGAAAGTCATTACTTGCCTGAAGTGTGAGTGTTGTTATTTCCTCTTCCTTAATCCTGGGTCTAAGCCTTACCTCAAATTGCAGTTCAGTATTACATCTTAGGTATGAGGCTAGATTTTCAACAAGAAAGTGGGCTTTTCTTTCAGTAAATAGCTGCAAGATATCCTCACCAGGAGGTGGCTTCTAATTCTGTAGCCCACAACTCCAAGCAAGGAAAAAAAAGGCTTTTTGTATCAACAGTAATGTGCTTTAGATGTGATTTACTTAGCACGAGGCATTCTTACTTTGCTGTCTTGAACTTACTTTGTGCTAGCTACCAATTTAAAATACAAAGGGAGCATAGTTTGCAGTGGCATTTACAGGTGCGCCTGTTTATCCATCCCAAGGCCTATCTGAGGTGTTCATCAGACTGCAGATGAAAACCAGAATAAAACCAGAGAGACAAGAACCTGACATTTGAAAATGGTGACTTCGCAGGCTGTGCTGTTTCTATAGGCAGACTAGGGTACGGTTCGGTGGTTTAAAGCTGCAGTAGTGACACTGCTGCCAAAACAGGACGAGATCTCTTCAGCTCCAGGAGAACCCAGATGCTTTCAGTCTTCAGGGGAGCCCTGGAACAGGAAACACCGAGGCCTGGGAAGATGACAGACTGGGTGAGAAAGCTGTATGTTGAGTAGCACGTAATCGTGGTGTAGAGGCTGATAATGTTCATAGCACGCTGTTTGGTTTGCAATCTTTTGTTACTCCCTGTTCAGACTGATTCTGGTTGCACAGAAAGTGCTTTTCAGCCTCACTGTTACTGGAGGCTGTTGATGGGATATGATTTTCTTTGCAAGGCAGGGAGGCTTCATCTCTGTTGTTTTGATGTTGGAGTGATTGCTTTCTAGGAAGGAAATCTTTTTGCTGTGCTAGGGCAGCCTCTGCTGAGCTGACAGACAGGAGAAGTAGGTGGGTGTGTTTCCTGAACACAGGCATCTCTGGGTTTCATCCCTTTTCTTTCATGGTTTGACAGTGTGGAAAGTCTGTTCCACCCAAGCTACCTGCTGCCTCATTTTAGTTGCCTGTCCTGGAAGCCTTTTCTGTACATGGGATTTCAGCTTCAAGAGAAGGGCTGGAGAATGCTTCTCATCCAGGAAATCATAGGAGCTGGTGATTAGAACGCTTGTACAGGAGATGTGGGTTCAAATCTTCATCATGTTTTCTAATGGGCAGACCCCTTGGAGTACTGTTGCCTCAAGACACTGATGTATCATTTGGCCGTGAGCACTATGAATGGAGCTGTTCTATGCCCTGAATAGGTATGAATAGCTCTGAAGGTTTCTCCATAGGGTGGACCTGGATTTGGGGGGGCTTTCAGCTGAAACATGAAATGCTGTGAAGTGTTTGTTGGGAGGTAAGACTTGCTACGCTAGATTAGCAATTTTGAGCATATTCAGTTAATTAAATTTTAGTCTGCAGAGGGCTTTAAGGTTAAGTAGAAGATGCTAGGCATCTGAGGACCTTACAGAGATAGGCAGTTGCGGAGAATAGACGGATTAAATCCCACCCTAGAGAAACCCGCACACTAAGACGTTATCTGTATTTTATAGCATGGCTGCAATAATTTTGCAGGCAACAGCTTGCTGTAATCTATTTGCATGTGATTTTAATTCTTTCTCTTGCCAATTCAAATGGTATTGCCTGTTATTGCAAGTGTTGTAACGTTTCAGAGGGTTTTTTGCAGTTTGGTTATATATCTGTATGTGTGCTATTCCCATAGCAGTTTTAGGAGGCTAGTAATGCATAATGTATGCCTATATTCTGCTTTTCCATTTTACAGTTTTAAAATGAACTTTCTACTTTCAGTTTGTTCTAGTCTGTCAATCCTGAGAACTGTGGAGCTGCAGAGTTGAGGGTCAGGCTTTCGCACTATTTGTGATGATTTAAATAATAGTATTGATAAATTACATTAGAAGTAACGTATTACTTGTGTGTATGTATTGGTGTCAATGAGAAAAGAGTCTGGTCTGCAGAGATTGGTTTGTTTTGATTAAAAGTGATTTACAAGCAGTGGCAATCTCTGTTTTGGAGCCTTTAAGATGATCAGTGAATTGGGCAAGATTGAGAGTTTTTACATCCTGTCTGTTCTGAGCAACTGCTGGGGGCTTAAAAAACAGTCAGACTGATAGTTCCTGTATACAGCAGAAATCACTACCCAATATATTAATCCATTTTGACTGTTATATCAATTGCCCTAATAGACAGCAATTGGGGCCTTTTATAAGATGTAATACAAATATGTATGTGAGCTTCACTGTTGTGATCTTATCAAAGTTGCATTGTGTTGACATGTTCTTGGGGTTTCCTTAGAATTCACACAGAACCCATTCACCCTCTGGCTGTTCCTCCTGCATTGTTTCCTGTGAATGATGCTAAACACCTTGAGAAATCTGCTTGGGGGCTCTCCTTCCACAGACAACTGTCTGTTTGGGTCTTGAAAAAACAACTCACACAACACATTGACAAAGTACATACTGTACTTGGATCCCAGTATTACAAATGTAGAGGAGACAAGGCTGTCTCTGCCATGGCATGCACTCTTGCATTCATTAACATTCATAAACTATTTGGAGGAGGAAAAGGTGTAGGCAATTTTTAAGAAGCTTCTTTTGCAAACTTCCCATTCAAATCAGGGATGATGATTCAATCATGCAAAATTGTTTTATCAAGATTATATGTAAGGTGTGTAGACAGACAAGTGGTCTGTGGGTAACACATGATGCCTCTGATCAAGTAGATGGAATATGCAGCCGTGAGATGCATGGTAAAATCTTAGGCTTGTTGAATCAGTGGCCAAACTCCTAATGAAATCAGTTGCCTGGATTTCAGCCCTTCTCTGCCTGCCACTAACGTGATGTGTAACTGTCTGCTGGTTCATTACAAAGCTTTATAAATTGTGCAAATGACTAAAAAACTCAGGTAATTTGAGGAAGGATATCTATACCTGTTAAGGTGGGCACCAGATGAGCACAAAGTTTACAGTGATTGCATAGCAAGAACAGTATTTGAATCAATACATAAATATAATAAACTTGTTATTAACATCAGTAAGTTTAGAGCAGTCACTGCGTGAATGAGCAGGTAGGCTGGACTTGTACATAGATACAGACTGATTGATGATGAAACCAGACAGTTTTGACGATTTTTTTGAATTGTAAAGCAATTTGTATGTCATATAAAGAGTGTTGCTGCTGAAAAGGAGGCGGCTTTTCTTGTTTAGTCATTTCAATGGTCTATTTGAAAACTGCAATATGGACATCTCTGTACTTCACCCTTCAGCAAAGGTTGTGGTTTTGAAAATGCTGAAGGATTTTGCTTTTTTCCTCAGGTGTAACTGTCATTAAGGATATGTCTCGCTCTGTTCATAGGTAGTTACATGCAGAGAGTACATTGCTCACTGAAGAAAATTCTTTTAACGTCTGTTAAGGCAGTGGCTCCGTTGAAGTGAATTCAATAGCAAGACTGTAACTGACTTGGTTGGAGTTAATACTGATACTTGTAAATGGTGATATGTAAATTGGAAAGCCTCTCTCAGTTATGCTAACAAAAAGCCACTGGTTATGGTTTTGAGTAAGGGAAAGAATTTGCCCTTTAATCTGCAGCGTATCTAGAGGGAGAAGGTTTTGTGCATCATAGTTTTTGTTTAAACTAGATCAAAATTCCTTTGGTAAGGGCAATAACTATTGCACAGAGAGCAACAACGTTGAAGTTCACACATGCACACAGAAATGTTTTAAAATTATATACTTAATAACAATTTTGCTCCAAGCAGAAGCTATTTCATCTCTTTTATTGCTCATTTCAGGAAGTAGAAGGTCTCGGAGCCTCTGCAGGCAAACCAAATGCCATTGGTTTCCAAAAAAGAGGTTATTAATCCTACCCTTCCAAATCACTAAGAAAGGTGTTTAAGGGGGAAGTTAGAGCCATCATAATTTTTTTGCATAATTATAAATCATTGTGGTTTGCTTTCCATGATTACAGTTTCAAATAGTTAATTAAATAATGTCCCAGAGCAAGCTTTATGCATTGCAAAGCTCTGTACACCCCTCTTTACAGCCCCAAAAGCCATTATCTTGAGTGTGTAGTAACTGGGAGGCAGAACTCGATTTATTTATCATCCTCATTTTTTGTTGACTTGTTAGTTGTCATGAAAGTTTCTTGTGGCCGTATAATAAGAAGCCATGGGAGGGATTCTGTCCTTCCTTTGCACTTTTGCAATGTGGGCATTCCAGACACTGCGCAAGAATAGAAACAGAGGTGAACCATACCTGTATCCATTCTCTGTTTGTCTTCTCCAGGTCAAAGTTTGAATATGTAGCTTGCCTGCTCTGTTCATTCAGGGCCGCATAAATGTCACAGATAGAAGCTTTGAAAAAGTTCTTGGTGTAATTTGAGTATGATAAGACGTCTGAAAAATGGAAAAGGGCATTTATTTAATTAAAACATGTCTGGATTTATTTGGAAGCTATCCAACAAAATAAATATCTGGTACAAAACTAAATATGAGAAATTTCAGGTAACCTTTGAGAAGGTCTTAAAGCAAGGAGTAGAGACGGGCAAAAAGAATGAACAAAGAGCCCAAGTGTCTGTAAAACTTAGAGCAACAGGGAATTGTCACTCCTCGGTTCTTGAGTTGAATCTGACCTCACCAGCTGTCAGCTCAGTTGTGTCCCATGCGCTGATACGAAGAGTTTTCAGTCTAGGGTGGAAGAGTGCTTAAGGTGCCCATCTCTTATTTCACATGCCAGTGTGGGGTCAACCATAGCCCCTCTGCCTTTTGCAGTTTAGGAAACTGAAAGGAAAAATGGTTTTTCCTCTTTCAGAAACGAAAGTGATATGGAAAGCTCTTGTTTACAGCAATTCTGCTCTGTATCTCAAGGATCAGGGTAGTTTTCTTACGTTACCTGTATTAGCTGTGGAAAGGTTGCATCCTGTCTGTCCTTCTTCCAGTTTTCCTTGTCACACTCCTTTTTTGGATCCTATTGCTCAGCCAAATACATGGGGATCTTCTAGTAACTAGTTCATTATGGTTATCTTGCTCCTTCGGGGGTGGAATAGCCAGGTCCCAGAGCCAAAAGCCATGTCAGCTTAAAGATCATGGGAATTTTGAAGACAGTTCAAAATCATTTCATTCCCTTCATATCCTGTCTTAAGCTGTACGTTTGACTTCACACTTCCAGGGAGTGCAGCAAAGAATTGGACCCACAGTGTATGATTTAAACTGCTGCCTACACCAAGCTTGGCCCATGCAGCGCGAGCACCAAGGCTGAGTTTGGGTGGCAGCACATCAGCACCATGAATGACTTATGAATGAAACAGAGATTTTTAAGGTGCATTTTCATACTTGTTTCAAGGGAAAAGTAGAGAATATTATTTATTCAGGTGGAAACGTCCATGCCCAGTGAAGTGCAGTGCTGTCTTTGCAATCCCAGATACATTTGTATTTGAGTGTGGATTTTCTCCTTTGCACAGAGGTTCTAGTTGGTCTGCCAATGAAGTCATAACCCCACAATTGACATCATAGGCTGTAATCATGGAAACTACTGGGATCTCACAAATCCAGTTTTATATCAGTCTGTGAATGATGGGAAAATGAGCTGTAAGAGAGGAAGTTGCTGTTTAAACTCAAATCAATGGTAATTATGAGAACTAGAGAAAGAATTAAGACAGTTCCGTAGGGCCAAATTGATTCTGGGTCTAGTACTGCTAAAGGCACATGAGTTACCCCAGGGAGAAACTTACCCCCTGTGTCTGGAATGACTTGATGGCAGACATGTGAAGAGGAAGTGAATTTATGCTCCAGTTTAATATATTGGAAAGTTTTCCCTCATCTGAAAGTCTTTCTTTATCTCTGAATTTCCTGGCTTTTGAGGATTTATATTAGATCCTTAGTGTTATTTCAATGTATTTTTTCTGGTGTTACATGTCTTTTGGGTTGTTTTCACTGGGGTAATAATATATATGTATTTAAGGAAAGTAAAAGCAATCTTCCGTTGAGGAGGTCACAAAGCTTTCATGAACACTGTGTAGCAACCAAGTGAGAGGCTTCTCTTCATTTGAGATCTGTGGTTGTTGCTTGTGTAGCTAAAGCACTCATTTTAATGAGAAGATCCAAGTCTCTCTTGAAAAAGATTTTAGCACCTATTTTCCAAAGTCAAATGTTATTGGCAGTTTTAATTCTTTAGAAAAGAATTGCCTCTCCAACTCCATATGCAGAGTGCTTGTAACCTCTTAAAATGAATGATCCACATTACAAATAGGACATCAATGCATTATGCTTGTCGAAACCTTGAAAAAGAATTATTTTTAAGACATGTCAAAAGATGCAATAGACTGTAAATAATAAATAATAAAATGTAAATAATGAAATGCTGTACATATGTGTAAGTTGCTCACCTCTATTCTTTACCAGAATCCCTATTCTAAGCCCGCTGGGAGGCGCAGATTATGCCCAGATTCAGACCATGGGAGTGGAGCCTTTTGAGGATGCAAGTGAATGGAATGTCACTTGAGCACTACCCATATTCCTAACAGAAAGAGAACTCGGTTCTCTCTCATTTGCACAGGTCTACTGAATCCACGGCATCTCCCAGTTTATGTAATGGTGACAAGGGGCAATGGCCACAAGTTTTGGCAAAGGAAATTTCCATGGAGCAAAGGAACAAAAAAATCCACAGTAGGAGGAGATGAGCACAGGACACACTCTGCAAAAAGGCTGACGAATCTCTCTCCTTGGAGATCTTCAGACATCAGTCAGGGAAAGTCCAGACCTACTTGATCTAACTTTTGATGAAGAAGTCCAGCTCCCAGCTCTCGGCACTTTCCAAAGCAGATTTTCGGTACTTCTATGCAATACCTGTATGCTGGGTTCTTCCCCGTCAAGCACAGGCCTGTCATAAGTCTGTCAGCTTTGCTTTGTTTCACCTGGGAGGGGAGGGAGAAAAGGGATTTGAGAATGGCCAGAGCATGCTGGGGCAGCTCTTTTTGCCAAGCAGCTGGGTAGAGAAATCTGTGGTAGAGCTGACTGGCTTTCCTCAGGTTCTTCCTGATTTGCAGTGGTGAAACGACAGGTATTTTGGTCTTTACTACTTAATGGATTTCTTTTGTGAAGATCAAAGCTGAAATGAATAGTAGAGTTACCCCAGCTTTACTGTCCATCACACTTACCAGTAAATGAAGGGCAGAGGACAGAGAGAGCCCTGGTCCTGAACTCTGGGTGAGAACCAGATGGCATCCCACACTGCACGTGCTCTTTGCTTCTAAGAGGAAGAGCTATTCCATAATTATTAAGTGGATTTTTTGCGCCCTGCACTGATAATCTGATGCTCTTTATCTTAAATCATGAAACAAAGGTGAAAGGCAGTTTCATCTGTGTTTCTGTCGTGTCAATGCGGAGAATCAGAGAGCAAACAACTAGCAAACGCTGTGTCTGCCAGCCCGACCCCACAGCTGGACAGCTTTGTCCCTGCCCTGTGACTTCCTGCACCTCTGTACTTGCTGCCAAAGTGAGAGTGTTCACAAGTGTGAGCATAGGGGTGTCACATGGTGAAGATGAGTGAGCAGTGGCTGCTCTGATGGGTGGCACAGCAGGTAGGAACTATGAGGGGCTGGTTTTAGTTCGATCTGAAGTCCATCAAGAAGCTTATTTTACACTATGATAAATGCATAATTTTCTGGGAGAAAAATATCCACTGATCAGGTGTTTGTTGGGGTTTTCTTTGTTAAGAAGGCAAGCATAAGGTTCACAGTAGTTTGAATGTAAGATCCTGGGGTTTAGAAGTACTTTATCATGATGCAATAAATGTGTTTATAGCCAGTAGACTTTTCTAGACATTTCGTAGAATCATAGGGTAGTTTGGGTTGGAAGGGACCTTCAAAGATCATCCAGTCCAACCCCCAATCAGCAGGGACATCTTCAACTAGATGAGGTTGCTCAGAACCACATCCAGCCTGGCCTTGAATGTCTCCAGGGATGGCGCATCAACCACCTCTCTGGGCAATCTATGCCAGCATTTTACTCCCCTCACTGTGAAGAATTTCTTCCTCACATCCAGCCTGAATCTTCCCTCTTTTAGTTTATAACCATTACCTCTCATCCTATTGCAATGAGCCCATCTTTCTTATAGGCCCTTTTTAAGTACTGAACAGCCTCAAGAAGTCGTAAAGGAAATTCTCCTATCCCTTGTCTTTGATGGCTCTGTGTGAACATAAGTCGTAGATTAGGTTTGGGGGAAAGTTTTGGTTTTGTGAATGGTTGCAGGAAGGCAGCCTCTTCTTAAGAGTTCATCTGCTCAACTTGCTCATTTCCTACTTGAAGTTTCACTAATCCTTTGGTTTTTGTGACATCAGAATGATCTCCACAGCAACTAATTGTGAGGTTGCAAGCAAAGGATTATGACTTCAGGTGCAGAATGAACAAGTTTGCAGGCAAATGACACTATTAATACAGAACGAGAGGGGAGGGAAAAATCCCTGAACAGTTGATGTGCAGTACCAACAGAGGTGATTTAAGCCCAACAGTTGTTAGGATTTCCTGTGAGGTTATAGCAGTGCTTGAAGGCAATAAAAATAGATGAATCTGCAAGAGTTACTTGTTTTCACCTCTCTGTTAGAAATGCTAAAGTTGGTATTTAAAGTCACTGTGTTTGTCGGAAAGAAGTTAAGTCTTGGCTTGTGTGTTGTTTCAAAACAACACAAACCCCCAAGGTAATAACTTTCTATTGAAGAAGACACTCCTGGTTCCTGAGGGGCATTGCTGCAAGTATGATCCATGTGTAGCCAGCGGCGCTGGTGAGTTTCTTGAAGAAGCTTCCTCAGATTGTCAGCAGCAAAGCTTTCTGGTGAACTTCACTGCAGTTTCTGTTGGAGTGGCACAGGGAAGGGATTCTGCCAGGAATAACCTTACCTTTGATGCCAGAGTTCCCCAATTTTTTTGATGATGTTTCCTATTTCCAACTTCACTTTTGAGTTATGGCTCTTTCACTTCACTTAGTGGGGCTCATAAAATACATTTGAAGGAGTCATGACAGCCCTCAAGGCTCAGGAATGTCTGCTTTATGTCCTCACCAAGTGGGTAGATTTTGAATTCCTCCCCAGTACATTGGAGTCGTTTGTTTAAACAAGACTGGAGATCCAGGACTGGGTCCATAGCAACCAAGTAGTTTCTGTAGCCATCTTTTTGTGTTCATATCCCTGTAGTCCTTGTTCTTCTTTCTTGGCCAAGCTGTTGGGAAGGCTTACAAATCTCAGCAGCTCTGGGAGCTTGTTTCTTACACTTCTTCCTGGCTGCTAACAGAGATGGAAATCAGTCCATGTCTGTGCTTCAGCCTCGGTTCGAGGCTGTGTGCAGAGTTCATGGCCCCAGCTCACATCAGATGGGTAACTGCCACCCTCCAATCACTTCATCTCCCTGTAGCAGCTGTTTTTAATCCCTACCCTGTTCTTGGGCATCTTTACCAGAAAGCTGCTGAAAAGGGATAGCAAGTTAATGGTGACTTCATTAAATGGGTAGCATATCCTGTGTGGAGCTTTCCTCTTCCCATATTTTGTTTTCAGCTTCTTCCCATATGAGATCTAAGGACAGGATTCATAGTTACGGACATGTCAATTAGTGAAGTTGATGAGTTACAGTAGGTCTTGCCTTATTAAATTGTGTTTGCGTTCTTCAGGCATCTTTGTCTTACTCTCATTTCCCTCATCTGATAATGACAGGAGGGGTTTCTGTGTGATCCAATCATTCCAACCCTAAATGCTTCCCAAATTTCCTTTCCCTTTTAGTTTCCCACGGGCACTATTTCTTAGTTTCTCAGAAATATTTCCCCTAGGATTTGTCTCATTTTTTTTTCCTAGCATTTCAAAGTTTGGACAGGGACTCTCCACTTCCTGGAGCTTTAATAATTACATCCTCTGTGCCCAGCCATGGACTGTTAATGGAGTCATACCCACTGTGTTTCATCTAGGAATTTTCTGTTTGCTGCTCCTGAGACAGCAGAAAGACTTCTCACAACTGGTACTGGAGTAAGGACAATAAATGCATGGGCCTTTTCCTGGGCAGTGGAACTGGCTGGGAGGAGTTGCTGACTCTTTATTTATCCATCCTGAGGAAACGGCCTGTGTGAGTTTGCTCTTCACTTTGATGAGCTGAAAGGAGAAGAGATAGAGCAGTCCTTCTGGGCAGTGGGACAAACTGTGCAGACCATTTTAATCAGATTTCTCATGTAACCATTGCAAAGTTTGTCAAGATGGTACCTTTCCCTTTGGAATGTTAGTAACTTTGGCCCCAGTATAATTTCTTAAGGTGCTTGAAAATTAAGGTTGTATAAAGGTAAATGCACTAGGCAGAAGTTGTTTTAGGGTTGCTGATATTCTTTTTCCTGGGATGTGGAGTATTTTCAGGCTCTGTGGGCAATATTCAGCTAACTAGGATAGAGCTGTAATTGAGGTGATTAACCACATTTCCTCATTGACTAATGAATCAAGATGAGAGGTGATCAGCCATCCCTTAATGATCAGGTGATTGTCAAAGGTGCCTGTGTGGTTCAACTATAAAGCCATGCCAGTTCTTCGTGGCTATAATGCCGTGAAGAAATGAGAAGACCAGTTGTAAGGTTCTCATTTGATTCCTCTTGCCCCTGTTTCATATCATGTTTCCCTTTTTTTTCACCCTGGGGGAGGTCTTCCAGTCTTCTGCAGGTTACTGGAGGCACTTCTTTCCATTTCTCTTTTACCAAAGTAAACCTGTTGTATGGGAATGGTGCTTTTAGAAATACCCTCATAGGCACTGTTTTCCCTGGGCATTGCAGATAAAAGAGCAAATTCTTAGCTTTGTGAGGAAATGTAGTTATCAACAGGTAGTGTCTGCAAGGGTTTATGCATGCCAGAAAGATCAAGGAGAATAAAAAGAAAACCTATTGCTTTTATCAGGTACCTAAAAAATCTATGGTTGTCAATGGATAAATGTAAACATATATGCTCTTCACATTCTGGTCTGTGCACGCATCTGAAGCACTTGGAAACACTGCTTGCAGTTGTTGCAAAGTCATTCACCTTTATATGCACAAAGCCTTATTTTAGCTGTGATGTGGATGGTTATTTTCGTCTCAATCTCGCAGTAACGGTACCTGGAATGATTACGCCAACCGCAATGTGAAACATCTGAATGTAAACGACAGTGGTGAGTGGCATAGGCTGGAATCCTCCATACCCACACCTCTGCCTGCTGCAAGTTGGGGCTTCCCGCAGCTGGGAGTGCTTAACTCACAGGCTCCAAGGAAGTAGCTTCTATTTCACTCCAAGCACCATAGCATTTCTGCTAAAAAACAAAACTGACTTTTCTGCAGCTTGTGAAGCTGGGGTGGAGACAAACAAGTTCATTAAGAGGTTTCAACGTTAGAGAATTGAGGTTAATCTTAGGTTCTGGGTTTGATTTTTTTTAGCCTCTCCTTAGCTGCTTCTCTTTCTTAAATGAGTGCTTTATTCCATTGGCCTTGGTGCCGAGTGCTTCCAGAGGCGAGTGGGAATGCATGTTAGTGTTTGTTCGTTTAAATATTTTTCAGATGTCACATACGTAAAACCTCTGTGGCCGATGAGTGCATTATAGTGTATTTATGTAAGTTACAAAAATACTTGAGGGCCCACAGTCATTCTGTAACATCTGAATAATGCCTTCATTTGTTTGAAGGAGACATCAGGAGACTCTGAGTGGCTGTGGTGTGGAGCCATGTAAGGATCAGTCAGATCCGATTTGATCAGAATGAAATGATGAATGAGAAGGGAGAAAGAGATAGCCTTTGTGTGAGTTGGATGCCATCTGAGAAAGAACAGATTGTCCAGTATGTGGCTCATGGGATCTTTACAAGTGCATGTATTTGACCGATTCTTCTTTATACGTATACACACAGACATACATATTTTCAAACCAAAATTCCAAGGCAAAAACCTTTTATTATGGATGATAGAAAATATGAATATAACAGAAATAGGAAATATAAAATTTTACATAAAATTAGGTTGTCTGAATCCACTGTGGCAGCCCCTGGTTTTGCCTGGCTGTGTGGGGAACTTACTCAGGTCTGGAGAATGAGTTGTCCATGGGTCAAGTTCAAGTTGCAGTTGTGAGGAGGACGTAACTGGTTTATACCCAGGGATAGCAAAGTTACTTAATTTCGTATTTCTGTGCAAAAAAAATCTATCTTGCTCCTGAAGTCATATGCAACCCAACAACATTGATCTACAATTACTTCTGTGTCCTTAATCACAAAGCTGTTCTATCTCTTAAATAGAAAACGATGTGATACAAATCTTTGCATTATGGAATAACATATATGGAATAAATAATATGCAGTGCTGCATTCAGAATATATAAAATGTATGGAATGCGCTAAGAGCAATGTTTAATGATTTGGCAAACAATCTCACTCTCTTTGCATGCTCCTTGGGCTGCATTTAATGTGGCGTGTCCTACATGTGGCATTCAGCTCCCTGTGACTTTTCCATTAAGTTCACTGACATGTGCACTGGCTTTCTTGAAGTGCTTAGGAAAAGGAAGTTTTGCAGCAGCTAATCTCTTTCAGGAAAATAATGGGAATGTAGCACTTTACAAAATAAACAGGAAAGGTAAATGTTTGGCTGGGTTAGTGTGAAGAGTTACGGTTAGGTAGATACTCAGTCCCGTGTTTGACTTGTTTGCATGCTTACAGTGCTAATTTCTGCCTCAGTTTTTATTTCAGCAATTGCAAGTTGATACGCTGCTTTGAAAGGCATCCACTTGTCTTGGTGAGCAACTGAGCAATGATACACTATCAAGAATACTTGTTAAAGAGTCATTTCCTAGTTCCACAAACTGAGGAAGTAGATTTAAATGAGTAACTAGTCGATTTAATAAGTCAGCCAATGTTCTCTTTAGTGGAATGGGAATAATTTAATATCAAACTAAAATATTTGATAAAGAACCTATTGTACTGTCCATCTCTCAAGTATTTAAAATATCTGGAAGTGTTTTCTGTGACTTTGGTGTGGGTTAATCAGATTTTTACAAACACATTCAACTGTTAGACTGGTTGATCCTTTGCAGCACAGCCCTTGCAGGAGGTTATGCAGATAGATGGTAATTCTGACCTTTATTAACATTGCCTTCTGTGGTGGTCCGTGGAGATTTGTGAATAGTCATGAGGTGCTGATGTAAAATTGTCAGTTTGCTATTACTACCAAAATGGCTCTTCAGTACTAGAATGCAGTTAGCAGAGCTAAGCACTAAAAGCTGTTCAGCTAAACTTTGGTTTTAATGTATTTATCTCTGAGGCTGGGTTGCAAAGCATTTTTGTGTTTCGATTGAACACGACAAACTCTTTTACACAAAACCCATTTCCCTTCGCCCGAACTTCGAAGCATTTCTCTCATCTATTTGTGAGCAGCATTTGTAGGTCAGACACAAGTATTGCTGAGTTATTATCTTAGCCTGTTGTGATTTAAATCACCTCATTCGCATAGCAGTAACAGAATTTTATGGCTTAAAAAAAATTCTTTCATGTATTAAAAATCAATGTAGCAACAGTCACAGATGCAATAGTGGTAATGAGTTGTAAAATCAATGCGGAAAACCCCCAATGGATATGTAACTGCTTTTCAGTACTTTTTTCCCAGTGATTTTTACTACTTTCTGTCCCAGGAAGGAATTTGGCCCATGTTAAATGAGTAAGGCTGAAAATTCACTTTCATAGAAAAGTCATTATATTAGAAATTGTTTCTTTAGCAATTTGTCTAGAAGAGGTAGCGAATAATAGAGAAACATGTTCTTTCTAAAGTATCCTGTATAATGCAGTAGCAAAGATACAATGATTTATTAAGTGCACTAGGATTTTTTTCCCTTTATTGCTACTGATCATTTTTTTACACTAATGAAATTCATGATTCCAAGATTTTGGTAATTAAAGGTTTTTTTTTCCATGGGGGGTTTGAGGGTCAATATACAGAAAGGTATCTGACGTGCCTGTAGCTGCATGCTGTAAAAAAGCTATTAACAGCGGTTCAGCACTTTTGTCACGTTTAATATAAAGATGAACAAGGACCCAATAAAAACTAAAAGATGAAGTAGATGTAACAGGGAAAAGTGGACAAAGGAAAATTTAAATTGAATATCAGAAATATTTCCCAAAAAATGCAGAATGTGTGAGGCCCTGGAGCAGACTCCCAGGGCTTGTACTGGAAACCGGGTTGCTTTGAGTCACTTAGAGGAGAGCTACCAAACTGAAATGAAATCTGAGTTAAACTCAGCTGTGTCTGCTGCTACACTGAGAGCTGGACTGTGGTCAGGAGTGATCGCAGCGAGTTTAGCTGATTGACTTTCCCAGTGCCTTTTGCTGCTTTGTGGCCACCAGCCCACTCAGAGGCTCACTCAGAAGCATGCCGGATTGCTGTGTTGCTGCCCCAGCAGAGGCAGTCCCATGCCTCTGTCTCAATCCAGGAAGGTATCTACAGCACTATTTCTCAAGGTCTGCCTAAGTCTCTCCCAGTGTTACAGCTGTGACTTTTCACAGATGTGAAGCCAGATGGCCTCTGCAACCACTGATCCCCCTGACTCTTTCTCAGGTTCATACTGTCCCAGAGGGCCAATCCTGACAGCAGTACGACTTTCTCATTCGCTCTTAGAGACGTATGCTCTAGGAAACAAAATGCACCTAGAAGAATTTCCAAATATAAGGTGGCTTAAAGATGCCCTAGCTTGTAGAGACCTGTGCAAAATAATGAATGTCCACAATATTTCCCCACATATGTTTCCTCTTATTTTATGGGGAAAGTAAAGTCATGCGAGAAACCTGTGATAACCTTTCTGGTGCTTCAGTTCTCTTCCAAAACATGGAGTCACTTTGGTTTTGGCAGCGAATTTCCATCTGCCTCAGCTAGTTCAGCAGTGACACACATTTCCCTCCTGGGAAAGCATCCTTTTGTTTCCTGCTAAAGCCTCCTGCTCACAAGTCCTGTCCCTGTCTCCCTTACCTTTTTGTTCTGAAAAGCTTTTCCCAACACCTGGTTTCTTTGTTCTGCTTTTTCTGTAGACCCTGTGTTTCTGCTCAGGAATGGGAAAACAATCTAAATTGGGAAGAAATAGAGTAATAAGGAATATCTGTCTGTGATTGTGGAGAAGTCAGAAAAGCCCATGGACAGTTGGACTGAGCATGCACAAAAAGAAAAGGGGCAAATAAGACCATGCTTTCAGAGCAGGTGAAGCTGAAAGGGCAGATAAAGAAAGATTCATACTCTTTAGGCAGTTAAAAACATGAGGATAATATGTGAAAGTAAAGTAATTGTTGTCATACTTGGGGTTGTGGAAACACAGATGTCTCTTACCTCTGTGTCTTTGATTAGGAGATACAGCCCTTGGGTGTAAAGATGAGATGATCAAACAGGATTGAGTGGCAGAGATTTGGTGTGAGAAAAAGGAAACGATAAAATTCAGGGATAGTGTAGAAGAAGCATCACAGAAAGACATATTGAGAAAAGGCAGGGAGGATGAAAAAATGGAGGAAACAGATACTAAGGACAAATGGAAAGAGAGATAGGCTGTAATCTACTGTACAACATAAAAGAAAGGAAAAATGGACCAAAGCCAGAAAGGGTAAGGAAAAGCAGGAGGTTACATTGCATTATAAAAAAAGGTACTAAAACCTCAATGGGTTTTGCTGAAATCAACGGACTAAATGAGGCAGAGTCCTTCACAGTCCAGACTCTTGTGGTTCTGTGACACTAAGGAAGCAAAATGAGGGAGGGGAGCTCAAAAAAGGGACAGAGGAAATAAGAGTTTGGGTGGGATAAAAAGACAAAAATTCAGGGGAAACCTCAGAGTTTATGAGTATAAACTCACAGAATTCAAGTTTATACTTGCATATTTAGATGGAGAGTCAGTGAAGCTTTCCACTGTTCAGGATGTTACTCATTTGTGAAGCTATTCTGAGCAGTCCTGAAGGCAATGCTCACAGGTTGATCAGGAGCTCAGTGTGGTCAGCAGAACTGTCCCACTATATGGTGGCTTGTCTCCAGAACCCCGACTACTCAGTCCAAAAGGCAAATGTAAAACCTTGGCCATTACAATTTGGCAAGTGTTTCTGAAGCAAAGGAAATAGTCATGAGCATGTTTTGCCTACTGCCTGCCCTCTGACTAAAACATTGGTGTAGGAGGAGAACTCTTATATAAAAGCAATGAGACAGAATATTTCTGCTATTAGTGTCCATGGTTAAAGGAAATAACACAGAACTGGTTCAAGCATTGTCACCCATCAAACTGCTCACTGGTATAATTCAAGCAGTATTTAGATAGCATTCCTATCTTAGGTACTCAACACTGCAACATACTTCTGTCCCTTAATAATACCAGCTAGAAAGGCAGCCAGCACTAACAGTCCAGATACTATTTTCCAGTTTCTCTTTGTTTCCTTCCCTTTGGTAGAGATGGGTTGATCCTTTATAATGGGTTTAACCCTAACAGGGACAAGATGACAAACGACTGTAAGCAAGTTTAGGTCTCTGTAACTAATCAGCAGTTGCTAAAACTATGACATTCCTTAACCATATCTGGTGTGCTGTGAATTTCCGACTTCATTTGATCAGTAAGTTACTCTTCATAGTTTTTCTGGAAAGAGAGCTGTATCTGTGTTTTCACATGCAGGCTCTCCACCCACTTGTGCCATATGTTCCATTTGAACTTCCAGGCCGGCAAGTATAGTAGAGATACCTTTCACTTTTACATCTAATGACAACTAAGTGCTTTACATTGAGTCAGATTTTCAGTTCCTCAGTTCCAGCATTCCACAGACGGGACTTTCAGTTAAAGAAATGGGAGTTAAAGAAGGCTTTGCCTCTGTGCTCTAGAGTGTTGACTTTGTAATTTTCCTTCCTTACTATCCAAAGCAAAAACAGGCAAAACGCCTGTTTTCTGTTGTCAATTTTTGTTCCTATGGAAAGATTTTACAGACAGTCTAATGTTTTCAGAGGCTCTCGAGGTCTGTGTTACTGTGACCTTCTCTTAAGCAAGGGTGCAAAGCTCCATGGGCAGAAGCCAGGTTGTAAGCGAGGGAAGTTAGAGAAGGGTGTGCGCAAGATTGCTTACTGCAGCAAGCTGCAATAGCTCCCTGGGTTACTGCCTTTTACATTAACTGAGGACCCCAGCATGCTGCACTCACTGTTGAGAAACATTTTTTATAATTCCATATAAATCATCAGGAAACTGAAGGGCAGCGATACTGAGGTCTACCAGGGTTGTGGTAGGTGCTGCCAGCAGGATCATTAGTCAGCTCCTACAACCAAACCTCCTGTTTTTAAGGAGTCTTGATGTCAGCACATGGCATTACGCTGTGTACAGCCCAAGTATCCTGTAGAAGAACGGCTGTATCTATGTCTGTCTATACAGCTGACATATATGCCCATGTATGTTTATTTCACATGCTGTTTGCCTTTTATTCTTATAATCTAGAGATGATAAAGACCTGAGGATAATAAACCAGAGCCTATGATGCTATAGAAATTGCCAGAAGTTGAGAGGGAGTAACTCAGAGTAGCATTTGTACAAGGCTCATTCTCTTCGTACCTGATGTAGTTAGAAGAAAGGGGGGGCTTCACCTTTATGCACAGGTATACATGCAAGAGACACCATGCAGTGAAGCACAAATATGCCAACAGATCTTGGGTGCATTTGCACAACTTTTTTTTTAGGTTCATTAACTAGTCCATAGTAATTAAGAGTTGAAAAGGCCAGACATGAAGTACTACTTGCCACCACGTCACATTTACAGCTTCACTAAACGTAGCCAATATCTAACAATTATGAACCTAGCCTGTGCCACTTTGGGCATGACACCTCTAGCTGTGTTTTAGTGCTGCTGGGGATGCTTTTATCTACAATTCAAACCACATTTCTGGTCTGGTTTTGAAAACTGGTCTTCCTTTTTTTGCCTGCAAATTTGCTTCAGGAAATAATTGTGGTTGCCATTTATGATACGTAGAACACTAACTACCTGATCACATCTACAAATTAGACAATTAGACATCTAAGAACTAGCAAATGAACCTATGAAATAATCCTCGCAGGTATTTCTGGAAGCAAAATTCCAACCAAAGAATTAATGAGGTCAGGCTCTTTCAGTAAGAAAAAGCCCAAAGCCTTTAAATTACTTTTCTCACAATATGGTTATTGCCACAGTTTTTGTTAGGTGTATGATGATACAAATGTTTGATTAATCTGGAAAAGCAATGACCTAAAGCTGTGATTACAGTACTGACAAAAGACATGCATGTGTAGAATATAATTATCCTAACGAAACCAAAGGTATTCATTAGAGGTGCGGAATAAATGGCCTCTGAAATAGTATTCTGCATGCAAATAAAAATTGGATTATAGCCAGAAGAGTTGCAGGTTGGTCCACACTGCTCCACCGGATTGCCTAAAGCTGCTGAAGGGTAGATTTAAATACAGGCTCTGGGGTCTTTGCTCTGGAATCCTTAAAAACATATGCTTGAACTGAGGACTAATATTCACAAGGAGCTGAAGCTGGTGCCACAGACTCATTTAATGTAAGCTAATCAACCAGCGTTTAAAGTCCAGCAATACTCAGTCACTCATCATTGGATCTGTACATGAATGCACGATTTATAGAGCAAAGAGCATTTTGCTGGTCCTTTGGAAAAAGAACCTTGAGTTATCCTACATAAAAATAGCATATATAAAATCCATACAGTTACAGTCATAATGAGCAAAGGTGTCCTACTAAATCATCCTTGTTCTTCTGCTTCACGTATTTCTTCACAGTCAATATCTCAGTTCATAAGAAGGAACACCGTAACACTGAAGTTAAAAGGGAATTAAAAGGAAGAGACGACAGGATGAAGTGACTTTCACTGGTCAAGAAGACTGCTTTCAGACTTCTTAAGTGTTCAATGTATGAATATACCAGCTGTCAAAGATGTTACGAGAATGGTTATGAAAAGGTTGCTATTTTTAAGGAGATGAGTGGAGAGGACAATCACAAATAGATGGTCTTCAAGAAGTAGAAGTCATGTCCAAATGAAGGAGAAGGGAAAATACATTTATGTTAAATGTGAAGTATGTTAAATGGGAAGCATTGACGAAGCAGGCCTAAAAAGGTGTTAAGGAACAGCTTGTAAAGTCTTGGAAGTACTAATAAAAACACTTTCAAACATGCTGGAAACAGGAGGTCATTGAAGAGTCTGTAGAGGCAATGAATCTTGAGCAAGTAAAAGGAGAGCTTGAGTAAGGCAAGGCCACAGGAGTAGAGAAATACGAATTCTAGGCATCCTAGAAGAATTTAGGAAGATTTCCACACCAGAACTTTCCTTTACAGGGAAAGGAGCTGTCTAATATTGAAATGCAAGCGAAAGAGTTTTTAAACAGATCAAAAGCAGTGGCAAATGGTCAGGACCAAGCACTGTTCTCCAGAAAAAGTCAGATTAAACTGAAATGTGGACTTTCCAAACTTCCTATGGCAAAGCCGTGGGTGTAGGGCTTATGGTAGGTGGCTTGGCCCACAGAAGGTGGTGGCAGCCATACTGGCACCTAGCGAGCTCCTGGAACGCCTAGCCAGAGACCCGGCCTAGTAGGTCTGATCACCACACCAAGCAAATAGATATAAGCTGTAAAAAAAAGAATAAAATTGTAGAGACTTGGTCAAGTATAACATTGATAAGAAAAATAATAAAAAAAGAGCAATAAGCTTTTATAGAAAGGAATTGTGTATCGCAAACCTGATGGAATTGTCTGAAAGAAAACTAGGAATTGTGTTGCTGTGGGTGGTTCAATCAATGCCATGTGTCTGGTTTTCCAAAGTATTTTCTAAGTGTTATTCATTGAGTGCTTTAAAGAAATTAAATGGTCAGGGAATGAGAGGGAAGGGCATCTTCTGGGCTACTTTGACAGTGGAGGGGAGCTGCCAGTATACTTTTAGCAGGAATTTTGCTGGGACCTATGCTGCTCAAAATGAATGGTTCTGAAAATAGTTGTGCAAAGTTATGAATTGGTGCGGATAAAAAATTAGATAATAACAAAAAGAATTGTGAGAATAAGAAACTCATGGTACTGAATGGTTTGGCAGTGCAGTGGCAAGCAGCACTTTGCGTTGCTGTGTTCAAGGTGATGAGAAGCTCTGCCTTTGCAAAGGTGAGCTCTGAGTTAGTTTTTTCCAGGCAGGAAAGAGAACTTGGAGTCATGATGTATAGTTCTTGAAAAATGTCACTTCTCTGACAGCAGTGGTCAAAAGAATCATAGAATCATAGAATAGTCAGGGTTGGAAAGGATCTTAAGATCATCCAGTTCCAACCCCCTGCCACGGGCAGGGATGCCCCACCCAAGGCTCTGTCCAGCCTGGCCTTGAACACCGCTAGCAATGGAGCACTCACAGCTTCCCTGGGCAACCCATTCCAGTGCCTCACCACCCTCACAGTAAAGAATTTCTTCCTCATATCCAATCTAAACTTCCCCTGTTTCAGTTTGAACTCGTTACCCCTTGTCCTATCGCTACAGTCCCTAATGAAGAGTCCCTCCCCAGCATCCCTATAGCCCCCTTCAGATACTGGAAGGCTGCTATGAGGTATGAGATTGCTGTGAGATTCCAAGTGAACAGAAAATTATACCTGCAATGCTGTGTTCAATTCAGAGCATCTTATTACCAGATATATGAGAAATAGGAAAGTGTTCAACCAAAATGAGCAAAATGTGGCATGGCTGAAGAATGGGGCTGATCTTCAACCCGAAACTTCCTGTTGAAATTGGTTCTGCTCAAGACATTTCACACACCAGGGATATAATAGCCAGTTCCGCTATAGACTGTGATTTGGTGCACAAGGTTCTGTAATACCAAGCCACATCCAAGAAGTGATTTACAGGAGGGTAGTTTGTGTTTTATTTCTTTGATTATGGAGTAGGAGTCCAATATCTGTTTGCAGTGCCTCAGAGAAAGGGTTTCCTGGAGAAAGTGAGTTAAAACGCAGCATAGGGAAAGGTGGCACTATAGGTCATGTCCCACACTCATCACAAGAGACGCTGCTAATCAGTGGTATTTTGCCTGCGAAGAGGTGCTTGTTCTAGAGCAGGAACTTCATGGATCCCTCTGCCTCGTGTGCTGCAGAGGATGCCAAGCTCAGCAACCCCTGTCCTAGCTCTGACCCACTGCACGTTACACACAAAGCAGAGGCTGAGATTTCATTTTGACTGAATGGCATCCTCTAATCTCACCACCACCACCGTGCACTACAGTTCTCCATAGCCTTTCCTGAAAGTCAGGCTCCGCATTTACAGCTCCCCCTCTCCCTCTGTAGCAGGTAGCTTGGGATCAAGAGAGAGACATGCAGAAGAGCAGTTACATGGATGCTCTCCCCTGCCCCCAGGCTCATCTCCCTGCAGCAATTCGCTCTCCGCTCCCCTGGTTCCTAATCCTCCCAGACCAGATATGTCACACAGCTCACATTGGGGCCAGCCTGCAGCTGAGGCCACTGTCCCTCCACAGCCAGCTGGCAGCTCTGCTGCTGCACAGAGCCGTTGGCTGCCTCCTCACGGAACACTGAGCACAGGCTTCAGGGTAGGCATTTGTCAGAGCTCAGCATCACTGAACCTCACAGGAGGATACAGCGCACAGCACACTGCGTGGTGCCTCTCCAGACCTTGGTACAAGAGTCATCCGCATCCAACGTGCTAAATAGGATGGCAAATTAGAGATAAACGCAAAATGCTAACAAGGAGTGCTTCTCCCTGCTTGGTTTTGGCTCTTCAGGCTTGTAAGGTCCCTCCTGTAGACACAGGAGCTGCTTTTCAGAAGCCATAGAACAGAAAGAAGGAGCAGGAGAGAGAAAAGATAAAGCAAGCCTGACCCAGATCCATAGGTTTTCGTATCCCCAAACTTTTGGCTCTAACTTAACTTTGCAGCTCATTCCAGAATGGATCAGAACCAAAGTCCTGGATCCTGTCAATTCTTAGGACAACAGTGTATTTCAGTGGAAAATTTCTAAGTTGGACCACTGTTTTTTTTAGAGACAGACACACAAACTGCATCCACCATGTTAAAAAGAATGCATGAAAGAAATGGGATTGTACACTTGGGCAACGGCAGAATTGAGCCACGCAATCTCCATTTAGCTTTAATGCCATGATCAAATATTCATTATTCCACAGGAGCTCGTGCTTACAGTGCACTGCACAGATGGTGTGAACACTAAAGTACAATTATTCAGAAAGCAAACAGGAAAAGTCAGTGAGAAGAGTCCAGTCAGTTAATGCCTTAGTTTGATGCCCACTGGTTTACTGTGAACTGTAGTTTGTGGAGGCTATCTAGCAATGGCGTGTTGTGATTCATAAAGGAGGCTTCCTGCCTGTGATCCCCGCTATTGAACAGTTTCCCAGATACATGTGGAAGGATGACTGGCTTAGACAAAAGGGTTGAAAAGCCAAGCAGCCAACAGACAGGAGAGCTCCGAGCAGGCAAACGTCAATATTGGAGCTGGAGCTTTAGGAAGGGTTTGGTCTGAGGACTAACTTTTGCCTTATTCTTAAACCTATACAAGAGAAGAGAATTGGGTATTAGGGCAAAGGGAAAGGATAATGGAAGAGAAAGCACTTATATAGATGGGTGTCTCCAACAGCATTCATAGATGAAGACAGCTAAGGAGGAGAGTGCAACATGAGGTGAGAATAAAGTACAGAACAGAAATGGGGATGAGGAGAGCAAGCAGTTCGAGTAGAACATACACAAGAAAGGTGAATCATGGAGGTAGGCAGTTGTGGCAGAAAGACTGGTTAATGCAAGAGAAACTGAGCTGTGGAAGAGACCTGTTACACTTCAACATGAGGTGAAATAAGGATAGGTGAGGTGGCTGCAAGTAGTGAGACAAACTGTTCTGTTAGAGAGGAAGAGATAGGAGAGGCAGCCAGAGACCAAAGTCCAGGAAGGAACAACAATGGAATACAGGAACCCATCAGATAAAATAGGAAATGGGATATCTGCTTAGGGAAAAGAGAATGTGAGAGTCACACTGGACACCAACACGAAGAGAGCAGGGATGTCCCTGACTTGTTATTCCCTGCTGGAGTCCACATCTCTGACAAAAGTGGGTCCAGATCCCAAGGGGATTATGCTCTCTACCAAATGTAAGACCTCAAGATGAGCTGGAACACAAAAGTGATCTTGTTAAGGTAGATAAACCAGAGCAGCACAGATTCAGGGGAGCTACACTGAGAGCTTCCTATGCCCTAGAAAGCAGGGTCAGCCCCAGACCAACAAGGGATGTAGCAGGGGGCAGTTCAGGGACAGCAAGGAACAGGCCCAGAAAAAGGCTCACAACGTGGTTTTAAAGGCCTCCCAGGAAGCAGAACAAGAAACAAGCTACAACACATCCAAAGGGGACCACTTAGAGTGAGCTACCTACAGCATAGGCCCAAGGTCCATCCCAGAGGCAGGAATGCAGACCACTGCATCTACAGCAAAGCTCAAATGAGGAGTAATAGCCCAGGGCTGAGCTTAAATAGAGCCCCCGGCCAATGGACAGAGAGGACGGGTAAGAGACTCAGGTGGGGCTGGTCAGGGCTGTTATAGTCCTTTTAGTGCTTTCAGGACCCCGATGATAGTGCTTTGATTGCCACTGGATTAATGCCATTGGAAGCATTAGGATATCTGATTGCTAGGAGGCATCTGAGGGAAAATCACTTCAGCTTTCTAGACTTGCAGCTGCAATCCAGGTGAAGGAGCTTGAAAGCAATGTGTGAGGAGTAGAGGCTTACAAGTGATCCATGCCATCAGTTAGGAAACCTAGCCTGTGTTCAGCAAAAGGACGATTAGTTTATGACGTTGATTTATATAAATGCATTGGTACAGCAGGAGACTGAGTTGTGGGAAACTTCTGGTTTACATCTCTCATGTTTCACTTCATCCTCAATGTTCAATATGTGATGCTGCATCACTCAACTTATGCTGATCCTTAGACACAAAGTCATTTAAGCCTATAGCAATATTTAGTTGCAGCAACTATGTTCTCAGGCTGTGGTTTCATCATGTAAAGTCTTTGGGGCAATCTTGATTTGAGACATTTCTGCTTTTCTTATTACTTTCTATGCCATCACCTGCATCATGCCCTGAATCATGTGTGAATTGGG
Organism: Psilopsiagon aurifrons; assembly: GCA_025447955.1. Taxonomy (NCBI): domain Eukaryota; kingdom Metazoa; phylum Chordata; class Aves; order Psittaciformes; family Psittacidae; genus Psilopsiagon; species Psilopsiagon aurifrons. Next base: position 13,997 of record JAOEHY010007290.1, on the reverse strand, counting down.
CTGCGAAGCTAAACCATGTTAAAACAAAAGCTAAAACTGCTTCTTTTATCCTTGGCAGTAGTATCGTTAATCTGGATTAGTTCCCTCATCTGCCTCACAGTACAGTCGTGCTGTTACAAGTCGGGTGTTGCTGCCAAAGGCTTTGATTTGTACATCTACCACCTGAGCAGCTTTGAATCAGGACATAAAAGAGGTTAGAGCTTCATGGATCTTAATGCCAGGAGGAGCAGTTCCAATGCTGTTTACTAAGCCATGAATTTCATCCGGTGGTTCCTTCATGGAGCTCAGTAACTTGTGGTTGATTTATAGCAAATAGTGTAGAACCATATTCTGCTTTCATGCAATGGGTCCAAGAAATGACATGATACTCGTTCACCTTTGACTGCACTGAGTTGCTTCACCTGAATCCGGGTTTGCAGCTAAGAGAGACAGTGGAAGCTTTCCATCTGCTTGTCCTGCGACATGTTTGATGTCTTCAACTCTGTTCGTCTCTGTACAATACCTGACACCTCGTGCTTTCCCTTTGCCCATGTAGTTTCTTTTACCTTTGGTCCTTTCAGTAAATGTTGTGATTGTTGCTCTTTCTCCTGGCTTATTCTCAGTCTATTTTAGGGCTTTTTTCCCTAATGAATGAAGGGTACATTTGGAAGCCTTCCAGAGCAGAGCAACTGTTGCTGATTCAGAGCAAATGTTTGTCTTTGGGCTCTGTATTCACTTTGTGATCTTGCCAGAGAAATTTGGGATGCGGCAGTTTGCAATGACATCAGAGGCTGGTCCCTTACCTGCTTTTAGTAAAACCCCTCTTTCTGGGTTGTTTCAAGTGCTTAAATACAAAGCAGTGTCTGCTGTTTCTCTTAGGGTTCTCATGGGCTCTGTTGTCTCTCCAAATGCAGAGATGTACCCATGCACATTTATAATCAGTCCTTCCACATCAGGTTCTGAGGAGACCACATTTGACTTCGAAGAGGCCAAATTCAATTCTTCCATTAACTTTTCCGTATTCACAAGGACCTAAAAGGATGGGAGGCTTGGGAGTAAGTCCCAGGTTACAGTGCCTGCTATGGGTAGATTAACAGCTGGAATTCCTGCTCTAATCAGGAGTGGAAAAAAAGCCATTATTTTCCTATGTAAGTTACTGGTCTCTGGGGTAAGCTCTAAGAAGTGAATGTGTCTAAACCCAAGTACACATATAGGTGTTTTCTGAGGGAACTGAATCTCTGGTCACTTTGGTAAATGAGGTCTGAGGGAACTTGGCAATGATGAATGGAGCTGGGACACTTGTAGCAAGGCCACCTGAGCCCATACAGGTTTTGATCTCCATAGCAGTGAGTGAATGGGCTGCTGGTGATTCCAAAATCACTGAATAGCTAATGGTGAAGGAAAAGCAGTGATAGTGTTTAGCTGAGCGTTAAGATTGGCACACTAAAACCTTTCTGAACAGTAACAAAAGAACACGGTAAATAGACTGGAAGAGGTATAAAATCCATGCTTCATGTGAGCGGATATAACTCAGCCTGTAACTGTGTCAAGGCGCAATTCCATCCTTGGCCTGAATTCACCTCCATCAGCCTTTACACACATACCTGGCTATGCCTTAGCTCACATTTCTTCTGCTTCCTTGTTTTCTTTCTGAATGCTGGCTTGATTTTTATCCATTTTTGGGCTAAGCTCTCCCCTTATTTTTACCTACAGTGCCAATAACTCCATCATCACTGTAACAAACTGCATATAAATAACTGCTGTCCCCCTTAAATACAACCCCTGAGTTACAGCAGGAACCGACTCTTAGTCAGTGTCTTAAGAATGAAGGAAGCAGAAAAGGGAGCGAGGGTCGACATTTAATAGGTAAATGCCTGAATCACAGCATAATGAGCAAATCTCACTGTTAAGATCTCCTTGGCACAAGTGAGTTTGGTCTTGTTCGAGCTTTGTTCCTGATTCCACTGAACTACCTTTGCTGTAGAAAGACCCAGATTTAGTTTTCAAGGCAGAAACTCTGGGTTCTGATATAGGAACAAGGATTTGGGGGTTTACAGGTCAGGCATAATGGGTTATCACACTGTGGGCATGACATGTTCATTCAACAGGCAAATAATACTGTCGTTTACTTTGTAGTAAGTCTGGTTAACCCCAGCAACTGCCTCAACTTAGCTGGGTTCCTACTGATTAATCCACAGCGACTCGGGGGGGGGGGGGGGGGGATTGAAAACC
>JAOEHY010007290.1:0-11686 GCA_025447955.1 Psilopsiagon aurifrons | reverse complement strand
CTACAGTCCCTAATGAAGAGTCCCTCCCCAGCATCCCTATAGCCCCCTTCAGATACTGGAAGGCTGCTCTGAGGTCTGCATGCAGCCTTCTCTTCTCCAGACTGAACAGCCCCAACTTTCTCAGCCTTTCTTCATATGGGAGGTAATAAATACTAATAATTGTTAGGAAGGGATTGGAGAACAAAATGTAAGACATAATTCTGGCATAGATAACTCAGTGATGCACTCAGATTTTTAATGCATTTGAACATTAGAAATAATAGTGGACCTGAAGAAGTGCAGATACATATTAGTTTGTTCAGAGGGACAGAGTTATTTCCCTACAAGGGGAGAGAAATAGACCATGTCTTACCAACTTAAGAGGGAAATTAAGAAGAAGTGTGACAAACCCCATGTAAATTTAATTAATTCTGTATAGGTCATGAACAGAAAATCATCACTTTTTGCTTCTCAAGATATAACAATGAGAAGACCCAACAGAAGCAGGGTAAAAATTAATAAAAGGAAGTGGTTTTTTTTCACACAACACAGTTAAATTGTTGAGCTCTTTAGCACAGTCCTTCATGTCAATTGTGTAAACTGGTTTACAAAACTGTTAGGCAAAATCAAAGGAAAAAGATACCAAAAAAAAAAGGATTTTAAAAGACTTTATACAGAAAGTATTTTTAAACTCAGTGGACTCAATGCTGTCTTCCACTTCAAAAATGCAGGAAGTGGCATTGCATATTTGCCATATACATTTTTTCCTCAGCATCCATTATTAGCCACTGTGTGAGCTGGCACTACTCTAGAAATAGATTTTTATTCTGACTCACTGCAAGTGCTCTTAAGGCCTTAATTTCTATTTCTGTATGCTTCTGTATTCAGATATCAATAATAAGGAATGTAAGCTGAAATAGCATTTCCAACCTATTTTACACAAAGAATAGGTATTTTGATGGATGTAAAGTACCTGGCCCCCCTGGGATGTGTGTATCCAACTTTGACATCTTGTTACGTGACACAAATCAAGGTTATAATTTCTCTTAAATGCAGAGAAACTGCAGCTGTTTCTGTTTGTTTTCCATCAGTTCTTTACCTGCTTTAGATGTGCCAGTATATGGTAGTACACTGTGGGAGAACTTTCTTAACACTGAACAGAATTATAAGCATTTTTAATGAAATGAGTGTAGGACAATTTGTCCCATAACAGCACATCTTCAATTCTATAGCAGCATATCCATGTCTCCGTTTCCATCCTCATATATACACCCATCTATATATGTCTGTGACAGAGAATAACCCTTAGCATGTTGCAGATAATTTCTCTGTATGAAAAACTTCCCATATTAATACCTAAGGATTTCCAAATGCTCAGGGTTACTTACATGTAATGAAATGTACTTACTGGTTGGAGAGGAAGAACTGTGAACATACTGAATTTCAAGTAGAATTGTGGTGGAAGTTGCATTTGGATTCACTGAATTTCATCCTAATATCATGAGGTGAGATGCAATGAATACAGTCATAGCAAGAAGGTAGCGCCTACTGCACAGCTCTTCTTCATGTTTGGATTTGATGATCTTAAAGGCATTTTCCAGCTTAAGTGGTTCTATGGTTGTTTTCTTCCTCATCAAAAAAAAGAAAAAGACAAAACCAAACCCTGTACCAAACAACGAAGCCTCAAAGGAAGCAAAGATAAAGGTTAAAAGCACCTTTTCAAAGCAACGTCAGGTATACCTGTGGTAGAAGTCTATTGAATCAGCTGAGTTATTCCCCAGATGATTTTGCACAAACACAATTGTCATGGGTTCAGCAGCACGACAACAATGGATGAAATTTAAATTAGAAGATTGGTGCCCAAAATGCCCTCAGTGGGTGCTGGGAGGTGAACTGCACCACTCGACTGAGCTGCCAGGCGAGGAGGCAGGTCCCCAAGCAGACGGTGTAGCAGAGGTGCCTCTGGGGTAGCTCTCCTCTTGGGCTTATGTTGGGAGGCAGCTCCAGCTTTTCCTTGCAGAGGCAGAGTCCTGCTGGCTGCAGGGACAGTAGGGAGGTGTTGAGTTAGATGGTGTTAGGCAGTCCTGCACGGTTGCTGTCTCCACCTGATGAGGAGTTTCGGGTTTTTCACTCTTTCTCTGGTTTGCATCAGTGGAAGATTGCATGAATTAGACATGTTTTCTAATATATTCAACCACCACAGACTCTTTAATCCCCTATACCATTTGAAAACATAATTTTTGCCTAATGCAGCTAAGTATGAGCACTTTCATAAAGATTTGACCTAAGCTGTAACAGACACAAGGCAGTAATATCTCCTTTATAGTCGGCAAAAATTAGATTTACTGTGCTTCTCAGAGAAGTATAGAAAGTCTTTGGCACAACCAGTAACAGGGTTGACATTTACCAGTCCTGTTCTCTCCAGTGTTCTTCCTCCTGCATCAACTTCTGCACTGTAGACGTGAAGCCTTTAAACAGCAATTTCTGAAGTTGTGCATGTTAGGGTAGATTGATACCATGTTTGACAGAGATCCCAGTCAAAGACTGGGGACCAGTTACATGTTTTTTAAAACGCTTATGGTTGGGTTGATTCTAGCCATAAAAGCATTGCCAAATGATGCAGTGCCTATCGCGTTAGCATAGCTCTGTGGTGGTTGAATTCCCCCATTTTTTTAACTCTTGGGGAGAAAAGCAGGTGTTAAAGTGCACATAAAAATCCCCTGAGCATGCAAATCTATCAGGGGCTCTATGCAGGGACTGTGTGATGATAGTGTGTCTGTTTTCACCATGGAATTCCACTCCAATTCCAGTTTAGGTCCAGTTACTGACCTATCAGAAGAGAAACCAGATCCTTTGAGCTCCTGTCTTCTTTGCTGAAGGGGACAGTTTAACAGCAGGAAGACCATATTACCATTTGACAGATCCTGGGTTTCCCAAAACAACTGGAATGTTGTGAGGAGCAATTTAGAAGCAGCTCAGGGCAAAGGCGGGTTGCTGCAAAACTAATTTAGCTGGGCCTGCATCTGCAGTGCATGATTCCTTAATGGGAATTTAAGAAGCTTAGTTTAAAAAGCAAAGAAACCATAAACAAAAACACATCCTCAAGAGTGTACTTTGCATGCTTAGCATGAGTCTTGGAAACACTGGTAACTCAGTGAAACAGCCACAGGCTGTATTTTTGTTACTGGTTAATCTCTAGATCTATAAAGAGAACAAGGTAGAACCTGCATGACTGTCCCCAGTTTTACCTGATCTCCTCTGCCTCTTGCAGGATTAACTTTTGAGGAAGCCACAAGTCCTGAGCAGAGATTGTAGCTGAGCTGATGTTTTGCAGGTGAGGTTGGAGGCTTGGTGCGAGGCGATTCCAGTGCAGGCGTTTCCAAATGTGCAGGGTTCTGTATGGTCACAAGAAAAGGCTTGGAGTCAACAAACCAGAGGAGGAAAGAGACAAAAGGGATGAGCTGGCGCCAGGTTTCATGCCTCTGCTGTCCAGTTCATCTTTCGGGGGCAAAGTTATGTGCCTGACACTGGGAAGTTGAGGTGGCAGCAGGCCTCTTGCTGGAGCTGTGTACTGGAAGGGCATGCAGAATTTTTAAGATGCATGAGTTCATGCTGTCATCAGAAAGGCATCACCACTCTCCATTGAGCTGTAAAGGACAAAGTCATGGTGGCTTCACGTGTGCTACTTGACCCACAGAACAGCAAACAGTTTACTTGCCTTACCCAAGCATCCAAATCAGTCATTATCAGCTTTTTGGGAGTAAAAAGGTGACATAAATGAGCTGACTTCAGAGGTTTTGTGAGCTCCTATCTCCCGATGTGAACCTGAACCATATTTCAAATCCACATTCAGTCAAGACCCAAGAGCGGGGCAGCCTCTGGCTCTTTCCTCCCCCAAAACACACACATTTTTCTCCATGCAAAAGAAACTGGAGCATGGGCCAGAATGGAGGCACGGCATTTTCAAGCCACATCTCTAATCTGGACAATTGGCACACCACATCATTTAGCCACCACTCAGTCTAGACAGCCAAAGGAAACTTCAGGTCTCCTCCAGACTCTGCTGAGTATTCCTCAGCCATCCTCTGCTGGCCAAAAATGAGAGCATAGAGGGTGTGAGGAATGGAGAGGGGAATAGGACTGGAAAATACACACAGGAGGGTAAAATGGATGATGGAAGGTGTAGAATGAATCTCAGGTGAAGAATCAGAGCAGAGCTCTTTGGTCAGGAGGGAACAGGACTGTGGGTAGGATGTGTTTAGGGGGGTCTCAAAAATCAGTCATGGCACACAGAAAATGAAATGCTCACTGTCATTCTTCTGATAGTAGAACTGGGAGTCATGTAATGAAAGCAGGAGCTGGTAGGTCTGAAAGAAACAAAAGAAGATGCTTTATTGCACAAGGCGTATTGAAACCTCTTATTACAGGATGTTACAGAAACTGGAAGTTTTTATGGGACTTCAAAGGTTAATTGGACAGATTCAGAGAATGTGATGTTTATCTTGGGCTATTCAATACCAGAGCTTAGGTTTTGGAAGTCCTAGAACTAAATCACTGATGCCAGAACTAAATCATCGCAGCATTATGGGCACTGTAACTATGTGCTTGTCTTACCTATATGCTCTCTCCTAAGTGTTCCTTACTGGGAACCATTTCAGAAGGGATGCAGGCCTTGATAGTCTAACTGGAATGCCCATTCTTATATTTTTAGGGAAGAGGTAATGGAGAAGAGATAGCGTTTGAGATCTAAATAGTGATGACGAGATTTTACTAGTAACATGATACTAGTTAGCAACTAAACAAGGCATTACTGTAATTAACAGCGGAGGTTGGAGCATACTTCATTACCAGTCACTCATTTTCATTATGAGAGAAATTTGCAGCCCTGCTCCAACTGTTTGGAAACTCTGTGAGGTCTCTGAGCTCCAGGTGCTGAGTATTCTTACTTGTCAGTGAAGTCCTTCTGAGAGCACAGTGAATTCAAATTGGCAACAAGCAGGATTAGGTCATTTATCCCTTTTCCCCTCAGATGAAAGTGCTTATTTAGGTCACATGGAAAATGAGTTTCTCCTTCAACAGGCAGCACAAAATTAGTACATGATAAACTACATACAGGATTTTGTTAAATATTACTTTTGAGCTGCAATTTTGTTAGGCAGCCAGTTGACTTTTTGAACACTAGTTCAGAAGTAGAAATTGGTCATTAATCATACTGCATCATTTGTTTCTATTAAAAATGTGCTTTTGTTTGCCATGCAAATATATATTTGAGTAAGATGCTGCAGCAGTATATACCTGTGTTAGGCACAGGAGATAGCTCTCATGATGGGAGGCTGTTTACTTCAGTCCAGCCCCAGCATGTGACGTCTGCTTTTGTGTCTTTTGGGGCCTTGCTTGAGGTGGGAGGTTGGTGCCAGACTGCACACTGTTTGTTTTATGAGGTGAGAATAAGAGGATGCTAAAGAGCATTTCTGCTTCTAATATGTGCTGAGACCTTGTGCCTGTTTAGGTGAAATGAATTAACATAAGTGTCTCTGTTTGCTAAAATTCCCTTGGTGTTCTTCAAGCTTGATATAAAAATGTGATTTAATAGAAGAATTTAGCTAATTTCAGGGGGTTTTAAGCTTTTTTTATTTTTATATGGTGTAAAGAAGTAATTCAGGCAGGTCTGAATCGCAATTAAAAGGCAGAAGCATATTGAGTACAATGAAATTATGTATTTTACTTGAAAGTAAAACATATTTCTGTACTTGAAAGTAAAACATATTTCTATACTTGAAAGTAAACCATGTTTTTTAAGTTTCTGTGTATCTGGGCCAGTGGTCTGTGGGGAAGGTAGAGACAGTCAACACGTAATGTAAAATGTAACTGTGTAGTGATAATGTAAAAGTAGTTTCTGTTCTTTGATGCTCCTCATCTTTGCCCTTTAGCTGTCATCTCTCTTAAGCCATCAAAAGCTTCCCCCTATAAAAACTATATATGTGATTTTGAAAGTGCCTTGGTGCCTTCTGTGTGTAGTTTCTGTGGCTGTACGGCAGTTTTTCTGAAGGAGAATGTATACACCAGGCTTCACCAGATAGGCTGAGAATCATGAGAGACTTAAAAGAGAAACTGCTTTTATATTTGCCTTCAGGATTTTGAGCTTTTTCTTTAAAAATAGTTCAATGGTGATGTATTTTACTATTTTTCTATATGCATTTGGCTCCAGTGTCTAAGGTTTAAGAAACTCACTATCATCATGGAACTTAAGAGCACCAGCTGTTAGTTGGTAGCTCCCAACTGTTCTTCTACCAGTCTTCATTGCCATCCTCTCTCCTCTTGAGAATCCCATTCGCTCTTGATCTGGACTGTTGCTTCCATAACCTACTTTGCTGTCCCCAGTAGCCCAGCTTTCCTCTCTTCCTCCTCTTCCCTGCCTCTCCCTCAGTCCCACCAAAGTGGCATAGAACTCAGTCTGATCATGGTGTCTCAGGGAATAAGCTTGGGCTCCATGCCATGTCTCACCTTTCTTGTTACCACACCTCACCCAGCAGGAATGCTGTATTTCTGGAATGATGGTTTTGACTGGCATAATCCAGGGGTACTCATATGCATGAGTATTCCAGGCTTAGATCCATACCCACAGATACTCCTCTGGTCAGTACAAATGGCAAGGTGAATATCAGAAGAGAAACCTTCCCATTCTGCTTGAGATAACTTCTACTTAGGCTTCTCTGAGGAGGACTTTTTCCTGACCCATACAACATGCTCAGCAGACTGCAGCAGTTCCAAATCAGCCATTTCAACTCAGCATATGGATTACTTGAATGCCATGGTATGTTGTATAAAATATGCATTTAGGGCAAGAATTATTGTATTTATTTTTTTCTTTTGAAACATATCTGTGTGCAGTTAAAGAAAACTGCTTCTTCAAAGAAGTGCGAGCCTGGTCATTAAAGAGGGAGGACAAAACTATTTTAAGAGGTGGCCAGTAGACTGAAACCTCACCCAATGCTAACTCTGTTTTTCCTTGTTTATGAAGAAGAATGTAGTACTCCAGAGCCATACGAAGATTTCTTATTAGAGATATGTTACAGATTTTTTCACTGCTCTGCAACACATTTGCTATTGCATTATCAGTTTTTAACGCAAGCCGTAAAAGCTGATCTGAAAAGGGCAATACTCCATGAGCCGGGTATGTTATTTGTTCCTCTTTACTGTGTTTCTTCTTCACTAGATAGCAAACATGGCCAACGTAGACCAGACAAACCTTGCAAAGTCTGCTTGCCAGAGGTAGGAGGTACAGTGATGTTTTCTTTTCAGGAAAACACAGGTGAGACAGGGATGCATGGATTTAGTGTATTTACTGCAGTTGGCATGACAGTGATACGTATACTGGTGGGGTGGCATGTAGATCATGTAGATGATGGAGCAGGAGCAGTGCTTCAGTGTCTGCCAAGTAGTGGTCCTCCTGAGCTGATATGATGTAAAATAGGGAAAGTGCATCCGTGCTGAAAACATTCTCAGCACCATGGAGGTACGATATTGATTATGTTGAAGAGGTGCAGGCAGAAAGCTGGATGTTCCAAAGGTTTTAATACTAATGTTAGTTAATGCTACGAGACAAGGTTAGGGAAGTGTGAGGAATCTGCACTATCAAGCTGTAAGCCATTATTTCCTATAGCCCCCCTGCCCCCCCCATAGGAACAGCAGTGCAGGGTTTTGGCCCATGGCAGGCCTTTGGCTCTGGCAGATGGATTCCACCCCCTGCAGCCTTCCTTTGCTCATCCCACACAGAGCTGGGCTGATGAAGTACATGCGGGTCCTTGGCCAAGAGAAGGGTCTGCAGTGTGAACCATTTTAAACACCTGCTATTTTTCAAGTGACTGGGTTGGTGTGGCAGCGTTAGTAATAGAGGAGGAAGTTGGATGGTGAGTCTCGGGTGGTTGTCCCAGAAGGTTTGCTCCCTAGGGCCCGAGCTGTGCTATACCTACCAGTAATAGCATGCAGGCTCTTCCAGAGGGCTACCCAGCTGCTGCCTGCACAGCTGAGCACCTCCTGCGCGTGCACTGTGCTGCTGCACTGGCTGGGATGGACTGGCAAGACCAAACTGGGGAGCCCCGAACTTATAGCAGGGCTTCACTGAAATCATTGGCTGGTAAAGAGCCCATGCATGGGCTCAGCATCTCAGACACCTGCTCGCTTTTCTGTCTGGACTCTGAATTTTCACCATCGTGAGTGTAATTTAGCATGAAACAGTTCTTATTGTGATTTCTTTAGTGCCAAGCATCGTGTGGGTTCTGTCCAGCAGTCATACTGTCCAAGCAAAGAGTGAGACACCCGAATCCTTGCACATGCAGAATACATACCCACTAAGCTTCCTTTTCATGACTGGAAATGTTAATCATTATTCTTTTCCCAGTCAGGCTAGCTCACTAGGAAATCAGTTTCTTTGTAGAAATAGAAGATATATATACTAAAAAGTATCCAGACATGGTAACCTCATCTTTTAAAAAACATTAGTGTGATTTTTAAAGAGCCAAACCAATTATTTTTGAAATATGGTCAAAATAATTTGCTCCCTGGCTCACAGCTGCGTGCACCAAGTCCTGCTCAGTGAGCCAGTTTTACAGCCAGTTGTAAACTCGAATATAGGGGTTTATAATGGAAACTGCAACTCTGCCTTCACCAAGGCTGTGCAGACACACACGCTGCTGTAATATCAGTTTAATTAGATGCTGCACAGTTATTACTGGTCACAGAAGCAAAGGGCATGCAGTGTTTGAGCATCACACATACTGCTTTCAGTTGGGATACTTGGCAGGTGAAAATCTGAAGGGGAAAACTAGAAATAGAGGCTCTAAGCTGTTTGAATTCCCTCCTTGCAGCACTGGTTTGTGAAGTGATTTATTTGAGCTGCAGCCTATAGACCATACATCACCTTTCTGGTTGGCTTTGTTGGCACCTTGTCACATTCTTGCGGGCTTGAGGAATTCATTGTTCTTGTTTGAACTGATAAGAACAAAAAAGGATTTTCTGCCAGAGACCTTGGGAAAGGCAGAGGGGGAGGAATGTTGACATGAAACAGCAGGGCTGCACTTTCCCAAGGCTTTCAGCCGGCGCAGCAGCCTGCATTCTTCCCTGGCTGGGGAGCCCAGGGCTGAGGTGTGCTGAGCGCCGCTTTCCTTGCTGCTGCTGCAAGTGTGGCCCAGGTTGGTGGCAGAGCAAAGAGGGAGCAGGGCAATAGGAGCTTTTGGGGCTTAGGGTAGGATCACCTAGAAGGGAATCTCGGATAGTGATTTCCAAGAGGAACGTGAGGTGTAGATTGTCACTTCATTTGATCCAGCCATCCAAAATTCACCTCACTGTGTGTATGCCTTTGGGGAAAGGAGCCACACTGACCCTTCTTCCTCCACTGTACCCTTGAATGCTCATCTGAGGAAGCTCTTGGTTCATGCGAACCACTCCTTGAAAGTGAAACATGGAATGCATATTGAGATTGTTACTTTCCTGCTAATTGGCTTGGTAACAAGCGCTGTTACACACATAGTATCTCATCGCTATCCTGGGGGTCACTGTCCTGGATGAACACTGTAGCTGTTTGGGGTTTCTTGTTCACATTTCCTCAAGGTTACAAAAAAGACGTGTTTTGTGGCGGCTTCTGAAAGCACAAAGGGTTGAGCCTTACAGAGCCATGACAGTATGAACAATATTGCTACTGATGAGCAGTGAGCTGCAAAAAGTACTAATTGAGCCCAAAATTTTTGCTGGAGCAGACAACTATCTGCTCCAAAGTTCTTCCCCTCCTGTGTGCAGAGAGGACTGCCTTGCTTGGTTTCCAGGTTTTATGCCCTCCTGGGGAAAGGAGATCATCGCAGAGAGGGTATCAGAAAGCCCTAATGGAGACTATCCTTGAAATAGAATCATAGGATCGTAGAATAATACAATCTCTCTCTGTAACAATAATAACAATAGAAAAAATGGGTCTTTACCTGTCCAGATGGTTCCAGACTTACATTTCAAAATGCTGATGACAAATAGATAGGCTCGTATCATTTTTAAAGTCAAACAGAAACAGGGATGTTGGCTGCAAGAGGAGGGTGTAAGGTCAGTGTGTTGCAAAGGATCTAACAAAGAAAAATCCTCCATTTCTACTTTCATGGTTATTCTTACCATTTAGGCTGCTGATCTGCTGCTTACTGACTACATGATATCTACAGGACCATCTAGTGTGATCCATAGGTACAACATGCACTTGGCAGTACAGCCCAGGCTGATGGAGAAAGCAAGGGTTTCCCTCTCTTTAGTGCTGTTGCCCTGTCATGGGAAGGCTGGGGAATGTTACAGAAGACAAAGCTCTCTCTCAGACCCTTTTCCATTCATGCCATATCCTGTAGGGTCATGTGCCCCTGAGATGCAGAAAGAGCATGTGGTCATTTCAGCAAAAAAAGAGTTGCGCCCACATGCATACTTGAGACTAAAAAGCATAGGATTACTTCAGGCAGGATATGGTGAGAGGAGGAAACATTAAAATCCCTTATTTACCACTGTGAAATTCCGCTTTAATCTAATTCTTACACGTTTCTATTGCCTCAGTGGTTTTACAGATAAGTTTATAGTAGATCCTGAAAGTATCTTGGGGCTACCAAGGCAGGAACAAGGAAGAGGAAATGAGGAAGAATGGAGACAAGTGCTTCAGCTTGAGCCAGTGGCCAGCATGTCTCTGGGTTACTGCAGTAGAGGATACAAGCTTGCCTGAACTCTCCAGCCCTTCCACCACCCAGATAGGCTCCAGCAAGAGGGAGCCCAGTCTGGTTCCTACCAGCACCAGCAAGGCTCTCTCCACCACCTTCTCCTTACATCTCGGCTATGCCCTGCAGTGGGAGGTGTAGCAGGATTCACAGGCTTTCCTTATCTTGCACATGGGTGGAAAGAGAGACTGGCTATCCAGGTTACACAGGTGTATGTAACCCAGAGCCAGCCCTGACTGAACCGGCGTTGCTTTTAAAGAGTAGTTCCTGCCTGGGTTTCGTTAAGACAAGAAAGACTCCTTTGCTGCTCCAGGTGAGGTGAAGTGGCCACCGTGAGCGGTGGGCATGTGTGTGTGCATGCATGCTCTTGACTCATGAAGCTGCTTGCTGACACAACAGCCTTCTTTTGGTGGTAGCTGGTGCAAAATAGCCTTACAGCTCAAATGTTGAGTCTGGCCTAACACTGCTTTTCAGAGGACACAATTTGTATGATACAATGGATGTTCTGTGTTTTTTTCCACTGGAAGAACAGACTTGTGCCTACATGTGTGATACAAGGCCAGAAGAGATGATCTATGGTTTGAATCATCTGCTATCACCCAAGAAGGTTCCTCTCACTAGACTAGGTTGCCTGCTGAGCTAGGGTGCTGCAGGGAGGACTGACTTGAAAGCTCCTCAGGGAGGTATGAGCATCCCCACCAATGCTGCTGTCACAGGAGTGAGACATGAGGCAGTAGCTAGGGAGGAGAGAGCAGGCTGATATTGACAGGACAGGAGGAAGAGGGAATCACAGAATACTTAGGTTTGGAAAGGACCTTAAGATCATCCAGTTCCAACCCCCCTGCCATGGGCAGGGACACCTCACACTAAACTTTGTCATCCAAGGCTCCGTCCAACCCAGCCTTGTACACCACCAGGGATGGAGCATTCACAACTTCCCTGGGCAACCCATTCCAGTGCCTCACCACCCTCACAGT
>JAOEHY010007289.1:0-12648 GCA_025447955.1 Psilopsiagon aurifrons | reverse complement strand
AAACCGAGGCAGCTCTTTTAGGAGGGGGAGGTGAGTTAACAAACTGCGTGGCTGATTTACAGCTTAAACCACGACATGTGGGAACAGCAACTTTCCATTTGTGGACACTGAAATTATAAGGGACCAGCAGCATCAGCTGTATGTTCGCAAATCCATGGGGCCTTAGTCAACCTTGTCAATCCGGGGTGCCCCAGCTCCCAAGGGCTCACCGTATTGATGCCAGCCTTAGCGTGGACACCCGCTCAGCATAGTGCACTGCAGCCCAGAACTCCTGGCTCAAGCCACCCCGCAGGCTCAGCCTCCCGAGTAGCTGGGACTACAGGCACGCGCCACCACGCCCGGCACGCCTGATGGGATTCGTCCCAAGTGCTAAAGGATGTTATGGCAAGACCCCTCTCGATTATGTCCCACCTGCCCAGGGAGTCTGGGCAAGCTCCTGCAGCCTGGAAGCAAGCCAATATACAAGAAGGGTGCTGAGGAGAAGACCCAGGGAACTACAGTCCCGTTAGTCTAACCTCGGTTCCTGGGAAAACTGTTAAGATTATACTGGGTGCTACTGAAAGGCATTTACAGAATAATGCAATCCTCAGGCACAGCCGTCATGTTTTCATAAAAGGGAAGTCCTTTTTATGATATCACTTTAACTAAAAGTGGTATCACTTTAACTAATGGGCTATGCTTCTGTAAGGATCCACACACCTAGTGGATGTAGTGTCTTTTTATTTTAGTAAGGCTTTTGATATTGTCCCTAACAGCATCCTTCTGGACAAGCTGTCCAGCTGTGGAATGAGCAGGCTGGGTGAAGAGCTGGCTGAATGGCTCAAAGCATTGTAGTGAATGGGGCTACACCTGTCTGGGAAGAAGGGTGAGGGGGGTCAAGGTGGTTTTGGTTTTTTTGTTTCTCACTATTCTAGTCTGTTATTAATTGGCAATAAAATTATCTTCCTCAAGTCTAGTCTAATTTGCTTGTGGTGGTAATTGATGAGTGATCTCTGTATCCTTATAATGACCCAAGAACTTTTCATTTTAGTTTCTCCTGCTGTCTTGACAAGGAGGACCAAGCTTGGCGGGCACCAAGGCTAATCCACGAGATTCTCACAACTGTTGTCACCAACCCTTTTCTAATAATACTTTATTCACAGGTTCAGAAGTCCTCTTCTGTCCCCACAACTGAAGACAGTCATCAATTACCAAACACAGAACCAAGAACAGAAAGAATTTAAGTAAAATCAAATGGTCTCTGAGGGGGAGGAAATGCAAACTTAGCCTGACATGGAAACAATTAACCTTGGAGAATGATAGGGTTAATACATTACTCTTAACACAATAAATAACTAAGCCTAAATACTGTCTGATAGAAAAAATACTGTCCTTAAAGAGTGTAAATGCACAGATATGCAATACATTCTAGAAATGCTTTTACAAGAACTTACCTCTCTTTTTTTAGCTTCATTTGTGCTGTACTTTGGAAAGAGGTAAGAAAAAATATTCCCACAGCAGCACGCAACATGTACCAAGGGACCCTCTTTTCCTAAACTCAAACCTGATGCGACAGCCAGGACTAAAGTAATTGTTTTTATCATCAAAGTCCACTTCCCCAAGTAACCTCTGATGATGAAGCCACTCAAAATAGTTTTTATCTGGAAGGAAAAAAAAATACCATCTGTTATTGTATTCTGCTTTCTTCAGAAACTAATTAATTTTATCATGTTAGCTACGCAAGTTCAAAAATAGACTTTTCTACTGGCTGGCTTTATCACACTTTAAAAGGTATTATTCAGATTGCTACACTGAGTCCATCTAGTTGCCAGAGGCTTTCCATTTGCAACTTACTCCAAAACACTGAACAATAACATAAAACATCATTATCAATTACATTTAGTAGAAACTTACTGTGCACTACCTTCTAAGATTGCATTCATTGATTTATTACATAAATTACATGCAAGTCAGAAAAATACCCCAAAATAAACCTGAAAAACTACACTCAAGATCATCTATTGTAGTAATTATGACATTTGCACCCATTTTACCCCTCTCTGTTTTCTTCTTATGTTTTACCGCCTCTAAATAAAAATTTAACAGTAGATTCCTTGACCTAAGGGTGGAAAAGATCAGGCTTTTTCAAACAGAAAAGATGTGCCACTTGCCTAAGTTATTACTTTTCCTAACAGTGACATATTATTACCCTGGAATATATGCCCAGATACAGGAAATAATACAGTTATCATAGGAAACAACAACATGCCTATAAATACAACATACACAAAACACTGGACAGCAGTGACTAAAAGTAGAGGTTAGCTAAATTTGGAAACCAATTTAGAATGAAGTCTCTTCTGGAATACTGGCACAGAATTATTCCAGGCTTATTCAGAGACAGGATTTGTCCTGCAGCTTCTACAATACACATACAGAAGTATTCACAGAATGGCTGGAGTCTGATCAGACTTTGTCTTTTTCCCTCCCATTCTGCGTACAGTAGCAGACAGCAATTGGAAAAATAGTGGAGTTTTGAGGATATTACACATTTCACTGTGATTGAAGGTATGATTTGGAGTTAAGGCAATTAAAGTCAGTGCATCAAAAGATCAATTGCTGCATCAAAGGAACCATATTCTGTGAACGAACAGCTACTCTCTTATCACTGTAGGGAGGGTAAGGATTTGGGGCAAGTTTGGAAATCACTCTTCAGAAGTACACTCTCTTAAGCTAAATGTGTCCTTAAAAAGTAGTCCACCCAGAAGCAAGCAGCAAAATCTACAAACTCAGGAGATTCTCTGAAATTTGGAACATTTTTCTCAACAACAAATAGCACAATTAGATTATTTCAATTTGAATACTTGTATTTCATCAAAGTCACAGGGTGCTCCCTCTTGCCTTCCCCCTGACCCTGTAGGAATTCCCTGCACAAATTTTCACATCAATATGAAACATCTGTAATGTATATGAGATCTCACCTCAGGTATACCCGAGCCACAGGCATAGGGAGCAAATACTTTCACCAGAGACACTGCTAAGAAGGCAAAGCTCAAAGCCCAGAAAATGTACATAATGTAGTTCATTATGTATGAACCCGGACCCTAAAAACAAAACCAAAAAATCAGAATATAAATTCGAGCAAAATCACCACTTGAAGTAGCCCAAAAGTACCCTTGCTGCATGCGCACTTATGCATACATTTTGAGGAACGGTAATTATTACCAAGCCAAGAGAAAGTTTTGTTTGAAAAGCGTGAAGTCATGACACACATCAGCAAAGGCTGGGTTATACAAACTAGAAAGCGTTCTAAAGCTGCATCTTAAACAAAAAAAACTAAACAGCACAGTTTGGGTTTTATTTATAGCTATTAGCTGCTATAATCTACTGCACACTGAGTAAATATTCTTTATTTTAAAAAACGTGTGGTTAAAAACCAAAACTCATCTATTCTTAGTTATCACAGAACTCCACAAATTTATTTTTTTATGTATAGCTATGATCAGGAATAGAAACTCTTGTGTGATTAACAGTTCTACACTTTCCTAACTTCCTTACGTCTGTCTCACTCCAAGCACCCCTGCAGTGCATGGAATGCATATTTATTACACTATAATCTATTCAGATGCTAAAAAATGGAGCAGACAGTACCACCCAAATCTGCCCAGTACCATTCAGCTTAAGACCATTATTTTCTTTCCATGTTGAGCCAAGCTGTTGAGCAAGACCCTCAAGGAATGGGTATATACTTACTTCTGCTTGCCCAATTATTAGTTCTGCCCACGTTTTCCACTGTGGACATTTATCTCTCTCTTCAAATGTGGTCTCATTGGAACCCCAACAACACTGTTCGTGGTTAAACCACAAAGCACTAAGGCAAATGCCTTCCTTTAAGTCAGTCATCCAGTCAGCAGCAATGTCAATTAATCCTGCCAATGCCCCTGTCATAGAAACAGTTTCGTATTAATATTCTGGTAAGCAGGAATAACACAGCTAAAATGAAGAAATGCACTGCTATTAACTGATGTAAATTTAAGTTACAGAAAACTTAAACAAATAGACATTTAAATATTACTGATTTGAAGGAATATTTGCGATTTGGTAAGATTAGGATTTGCTGAAGAATCTGTAGCACCTTTTGCGCATCCCGAGTCAAATGCATCTTTTGGTTTTCTTTGATTTTTCCTGTGCCCGTTCTCCAACAGCCCACTGAAACTAAGGAGCTGAGAATCAAGAGGACTGATATATTTTTGTGGTGAAAAACACAACAGACTTCCTGACAAAACTAGCTTGCCAAACCTCAGAGAACTCATGAGCTGTGCTATGTTTTGTGTAGAACAGCATGTAGAGAAAATAATTCTTACCGTACCAACGATACTTTTAGAACAACATAAACCACCAAAACAAACCCTGATGACATTCATGTGATCTACATACAAAGACTACTGAATTCTGTAACAAGGGGAGGAGAAAAATGGGACAGTACAACACAAATCCATGTTTACTGCTATAACCTTAAGACCACTCTTTAATTAATTCCTTCTGCAGGTAACAAACAGTATAAATACTAAGCAGTTTCTAAACTCAAAGCTTAAGAAGGATTCTGTATTGTACATGCAGAAAACTTGCTGAAGACTCCTCAAAGAATAGGTAGCAGTATACTGAAAAACTACTTCTGAAGTCAGTATTTTTGTGAACATGTACAACTGTTAATTAGTTATAATTAACTATTTTTAATGTATTAATCACTACCAGAAATAGCTGTACAGAGACAGACACAATTTACTTGTACAGTAGATTGTAGTAGAAAATTACCTCTGATTTACTAATTCATATTTGCTAATCTTGACAGACCCTCAGTTTGAAATCCTGGGCCAACTAAAGTCAGAGTCAAAGGCCATATTTCAGTAGGACAAAATTTCATCCAAATTCTTTAAAATTACACAAACATATGTGCTGGGTTCAGCAGTAGCAGTCATTTTTCTCCTTAGTAGCTGGTGCAGTGATGTGATTTTGACTTTCAGCCTGGGAACAGCACTGTTAACACCAATGTTTTAGCTGCTGCTCAGTAATGATGACTCTGACCAAGGACTTTCTGAGTCTCATGTTCTGTCAGGGAGGAGAGGAAGCCAGGAGGAAACAGAGAAAGGACACCTGACCCAAACTAGAGGTATTCCATACAACAGTGCATCATGACCACCATATAAACTGGGGGCAGTTACCCGGAAGGGTTAGATCACTGCTCGGGTCGGGCTGGGTATCGGTTGGCGGGTGGTGAGCGGCTGTATTCCCTTCCCTTGTTATTTCACTTATTAATGGTAGCAGCAGTGGTTTGTGTTACACCTTAGTTACCGGACTGTTCTTATCTGAACCCATGGGAGTTACATTCTTTCAATTCTCCTCCCCATCTCTCCAGGAGCAGGGGGAGGAAAGGGGGGTAGTTTGAGAGAGGCTGCGTGGCTGACTAAGCTTAAACCACGACAACATAAGATCTTCTCATGACTTAAATCAAGATTGTACCATTTAAGATTCACTAGACACATTCAACAGAAAGCAAGAAACTGAAAAACCTGGAAATGTTCAGAATTTGCTCTCTCTGTTGCTCAGAAACATAACAAAGCACTTTTAATATACATAGGAGCTTGGGGGGTAGAAGTACAACACAGCACATTCCCACCGAAATTATCATAAGCAATTCCCAGTAATTACATGCTCCCAGTTTGAACATTCAGAGCTATATAAACATGTTAAAACTTTGCATATATATTAATTTATATGTGATTTGTGAAAGTGATTATGCATATGTCTAAGTAGTAATTATACAGTTACCATGCCTTTTTAACAGCATGGCTATACTCTGCAACTAATCCAGGGACTAATCTGCTAGGGGAAACCAAACCAACCCCCCCCCCCCCAAAAAAAAAAAAAAAAAAAAAAATCTGAAAAAGCATCTAGCTCAACTAATACAGTTTCACAAAGAATCCTACAGGAAAACAGCACAATTCAGCAGAAAGGAAAACACTGATCTCAATAACATGATTAAAGACCTTTGATAAGTAGGTAAAAGGTCAGTAACTTTGAGAAACTCTCACTAAATTCAGTGCCAATTTTGTTTGCCTTTTGACTAGTAAACCTTCCCCTCAAAACACTAAAGCCTATAGAACAAACTTTTCCTTCCCAGCCTTTTCCCCTCCTTATGGTAAGCAGTCTGAACCAGCTCCCACCCAGGTTGCGTGGTAGCGCACACATGAAAAACGCAGGAACTATACTTGCTGACAAATGTAGGAAAGAAACCCTCTGTTTTTTAATTTACCTGATGCCAAACCAGTTAGCGTGACTACTAGCCATCCTGACCATGCATCATACAAACTTTTTGTCATCTCCCATGCTGATTCTTTCTTCTTGCTGTTAATCTGCAAAGAGAAATCGTCATGTATTTGTATGTGGTTTTGTAACATGAACAGGAGGAAAAAAGTAAGTATGACATGCAAACTGCATGGTGCAAGCTACAGGCAAGTAAATCCTCTTTAAACTACATGCACTCTCATTGTATGTAGTGTTTTACAGCTTGGTTACTCAGACATCAAACAACTGACAGAGGAAAGTGAATGTTCTGCATTTAAAACAGTAAACCCCAGAAAATGCATTATTAGGGTAAATGAACACCTTACATGATATACATCTAAAACATCCAAAACTGAAGAATTATGTCTCTCCTAAAACTTGGTTTTTGCTGTACCTCAAAGAAACAGTTAATGTAGTGCTAATAAGCTAATCCGTACAATTCAAATTCCTAAGCTTCTATTCCAAATATATCTTTACCTTTGACTAAAAATCACACAAAAACAAACTCAAAAGTTGGGTAATGACACAGCAACACTTCTAGACAACTCTTACTAATGACATCTAAAGTTATTGTACTAAAAAAAATGGTAATTCTTATTTTAGCCTGATTTCCTTTATGCCCTTAGCTGAAATTTGTGTATAACTTGTTTATGTTAAACCTTTACGATGCAATTAGATACTACTCTTATGACTTTTTTATACTGTAAAAGGGGGGAGACAGTATGTGCAACAAACAGGGAGAACAAAAGAAAAAGCCAACCACCAAAGTGCAGTACTAGACAAGGAAATCTAGAAAAAATACCACTCCCAAAGCAAATCATAGAATCATTACGGTTGGACCTTAAGATCATCCAGTTCCAACCCCCCTGCCATAGCCAGGGACACCTCCCACTAACCATATCATCCAAGGCTCTCTCCAACCTGGCCTTGAACACCATCAGGAATGGAGCATCCACAGTTTCCCTGGGAAACCCATTCCAGTGCCTCACCATCCTCACAGTAAAGAATTTCTTCCTCATATCCAATCTAAACTTCCCGTTTAAGTTTGAACCCATTACCCCTTATCCTATCACTGCAGTCCCTCCCCAGCATCCTTAGAGGCCCCCTTCAGATACCGGAAGGCTGCTATGAGGTCTCCATGCAGCCTTCTCTTCTCCAGGATGAACAGCCCCAACTTTCTCAGCCTATCAAATAAATACATTTTATAGTTTCCTCTATGTTTGAGATTCTCAAACTTTTTTCTTTTTTAATAAAAGAAGTTGTTTCTACAGTAGCATGTCTTTCAAAAACTCATTCCTTCTTTCTTCATCTTTGATTACATACATGGCCAGAGAGTGCCCTATCATTCAGGGCATATTTATAAATTTCACAGTAGTCCTGTGGCTATAAACTGAATTGCCTTGTCTGACTTTTCTGCTCTCAGACATTAAATTGCCTAAGAGCTGTGAGACTTCACCCTAGCATGTTTCCCAGGATTTGGTCAGGCCAAGCATGCTATCCAAAGGTATATCCACCAGATGCTGACCTACACACTCTGAAGTGTAAAGATGGCACTGCGTTAATTACTGCTTTGAAATCAAATGGTGAAATGAAGCATTCTATGGAAAACACCTTCTTAGTTTTCATTAAAAGCATTCAGGCAAGGTACATGTTCTCAGATCCAATGCCTAAGGATCGCTTTTCCTTAGAAAAACACTAGATAGTGTAATTGTGGATGTTTTGTTTTTTAAACTAGTGTAGGAATATTTTTTTTAACCATGCCAAAGTAAATCAGCATACACACCCCACATTTGCTTCCACAAAGTTAAAAATGATGTTTCCAAAGAAAGCAGAATAATGCTACAGTGTTGTACATGAAGGAACCTCTCCTCCACCCCTCTATATACAATTCACTTTTAATTATTAATTTTGATAAGTTCAAAATATTCTAGGAGAAATCACATCTCCAAATCTGTTCTGGTTTTAAGGTTAAGGAAAGTATCCCGAAAGTTTGGCAGTAAGGCTCTAAATAGCATATTTCCTCTTAAAATTCTATTAAATAAATCTATTACATGAATGACAATATCAAGCACGTTACTGACTAAAAAACCTAGAGGCCATTTTATGAAAGAACTCATTGCAAAGTGCACTGATAAAGATGAATGGTCTGAATTCTCAAGAAACCATGAGACAAGAAAAGCACGTTCTGTGATGGGAGAGTGGAAAGGACGTTTACCATACATACTGAGACTACTTTTCTGTTAATCTTATGTACACTGATATAAATGTTTTAGGTGTGAGAATTTTCGCTTGCCATAATCCAAACAATCACCATGCTACATTGTATTAGCACAGATACATTTGTGTTGCTATAAAAGCAGCACACATCAGTGCTTACTTTTCTGTACAAATATTACCGTAAGTACTGTTGTACTATTACAGATACATCTACACTGGAAAACAGCTTAACTATACTAGCATGAAAAAAAGGCAGTAATGTAAAAACACTATTTGGGTGATGGTGGGCTCTTCACGCTTTAACTACCATTTCCTTTCCAAGTTGTAATACTATTGCAGGACTGCAGATATAAATGAAAAGGTGCTTTTTTAATAGCAATGTAGTTCTACCTGATGCTAACTACTTACAAATTTAAAGTACGTAAATATTGGTATGTGTTACTGGATCAGACCTGAATTCCAACATCAACAAAAAACATTTTCCAATTATTGTTATTGATCTTAAGTACCCGTCTATGCCTTTCTCTGTCTTTGCACTTCTCTCGAACCCAGTCAATGGTATGGAAGTCATCATATGTTCCTACTCCAGGAATTGGTTCATCCAGCAGATCCAGTAAATGTGTTGAACTGTTGATATTTCCTCCATTTGTCATTGTATAATGAGTTCCTGTGGGAGAGGAAAGGCAGGAGTTAATTAGTGCTGCAATAAACAAAGTATTCTAATGTTCACAACACTACTGCCTATAAAATTTCTGAACAACTGAGACACTTCCATGTATGTGTATTTTACTTCAGAAATTTTTATTTACAGTAAAATGTGTATTTTATTTCATGTCACTACTCCTTTTCTGTCACTCACCTGCAGGTTAATGAATGTACCACTCAAAGTGGGATTTTTGCTTTGTGTGCAGATTCCACAGAAACTTCAACAGCAGCTCTGACACACATTTAACTTAGAGTTTATTTCAGTTTCTAAACTACAAGATGAAAACCTCTTTGTAAAAAGGCAACCCCAGATGATTATATATGAAGCTCACAGCACTTCCATAATTCGCTATTTTTACATAAGCACACCACTGATTACCAATCTCTCCTACATGTCTAATTCAACCCTAAAATACTTAATCAAAAGATTATCAGTGCAGATAAAAAGTAACAGAAAGCCAAGAAAATATTTAAAAAAAATAATTCTAATTTTACTAAAAATATATGTATATTGTTTATTGTTTTGATGGGGAAAATTCAATTTTTTCCAAAACTGAAGATCTGCATTTTATTTAATATCTCTTTCTCTGGTATTACCTGACAATATGGCAGTAATTGATAGGACCTCATTAGAACAGTTGTTACCACGGCTTTACAACAACCATTTCAGCTAGTTGTGGGTCTAGTGGAAATTTAGCCATCATGGATCCCAACTCTGTGGGTCCCCATCTCTGGTAGCATTCAAGACTAGGCTGGATGGAGCTTTGAGCAAAGTGGAATAGGGAAAGGTGTCCCTGCCCATGGCAGGGGGTTGGAAATAGACAATCTTTAAGGTCCCTTCCAACCCGAATCATTCTATGAGTCTGTGATTCTATAACTCACAGAACAGGCCTCAGTCATGAACAGCTAGAAACACCATATAAAGTATCTTCTACTAATCCGTCATCACTAGCTAGTTCCTTCACAAGCACCTCCCATAGTAACATCCCCAACAGCATTTTTTTCAGTGATCAGAACAAGAGCAAATACTAAGAATTTTTCCCTCTTCACAAGTGATCAAGAAAGTTTTGCGGGTTTTAAGTTTTTAAATGCCATCAATTCTGTAATACCTTAGCTTTTTTAAGCTCCTGTGCTATATTTACAGACCCTAAGTATGACTTTCTGCTGGATGGTTGCCTAAATACAGCATGGCCACCATTTGCTCACCCAACACAAACTGCTTCTGCAACAGTAATTGCTACAAAGGGAACACTTACAATGAGGTGAACAGGTAATGATTTAAAGAGCAATTACTCTCACTTGTTTGCCTCAGAACAAAATAACGTGGCAGCCGCATATGGCATTCCACAATAATCTCTGTTCTTAAAGATGTGGGCCCAGGTGGCCAAGACTTCTATCAGTTCACTCTGATGATTTTCAGCTCAGACTTCTGACCAGTTTACAGGCATTAGAATTCATTTCACTAGACTGACCTAGGGATGGAGAGGAAGTTGGGGGGGGGACTGAGTTGGGCTCTCCTGTTTGTTTTTTGAGTTCTCACAATTGCAAGCTCAGCTTCCAGCTGCTGTCAGCAGAAATTTCCAAATTATCAAAAAAAAAAAAAAAAAAATTTTCAAAGGGCCTACCTGTAAATTTTCAAACACCACAAAAGCCAAGTTCACCGGCCCAAGCTTTCACCAACAACTGACAGACTTAGGCACAGGTAAAATGTGCCTTTTCCCTTTAAATTTGTGAAGTCTGAGATCTAGCAGAAGCAGGGTGGTATACGGCATTACATTCAGACCCAAAGATGTGCCTCAGCCATCTACTGCTTGAGAGATCTCATATACGCCTGCTGTGGTTATCCTAATGTTTTCTTAGCGGTGAAAGACAACAAACACACAAGAAAATAATACCAAAATCCTGTTAAGAATAAACACAATCTAAAATTTTCAAGACACACAAACCAATGTTCATTACATATACACATAACATATAGAGAAGCTTGAAAGTCTGTAAAGGTTACTCTTATTTTTCTCTTTTAATCTTAAAGAGAATGCAAATGGATGAAACAACTCCTCAACAATGCTGGTAGCATCCTCTCATAGCTAGCTAGTCTGGCTGCTGTCTTTTTTAATACCGTTTTTTCCCCAGTCTACCCCATATCGAATTTTCCCTCATCTATTGATTATAGATAAGACCTGTAAATCACTTCCCTGCTAGTCTCTCTTAAGGCAGATGCAAAGAAACATTACCTATGGTTCCATTAATGAAAGGCTAACAACAACAAATTAAATCAGATATGCCAATACAGTGATTGTGAAAACCTTGCTTTAGGGTAAAGGTTTCAATTCTCTTGCCATTTCCAATTCTCATAACTAGAAAGGAAGTGTAAGATGCATGTCTGGCTAGCTGAAAGGGCAAGCTTATCTTGTGGAACAGGTGGTAATAAAATTCATATTGTAATTATTAGTTTAGGTCTCAAAATTGAAAGGATAACAGAAAACATTATGAAAGCCTTATTTTTACATGAGATCAACCCCTCTCTGAAAGCAATGAGACATATATTAAATTCAGCCACAGTTTAATTATTACTCTTCTACAAAGCTACAATGTGAACAAGCAGTTTCCTGAACCTAACGAAAGGAAAAACTTGCCTTTGCCCCGGGGGAGTTTTATGCCCTGCTATGTATGAAGCAGCATCCAAGGTATAAGGAACACGCAATCCATGCCACAAAAGGCAAAGGAGAATTGAGTTATAAATGTATCACAAACAGTAACAGATGATGTTATGGATATCAAGATACTGAACTTGATGCATGGAATCAGACTCTACAACTCAGAGAGAGTTATAAAGCAGGTATGCTTATTATGGTGCTGGGTGCAAGGGGGATCACTCCTCTTAACTTGCACACCGAGGGGTTAAGCAAGCAGATATTTATTACACTCAAACATGCCTATTCATTAGGTTCCGGAGAGAGTGGTGGGGTATTACAATTAGTTTAGGTACTCATTATTGTAAGTCTCCTCCCTTTTGGCGCTTTCCCACTGCCCTCCCATGGTTGGGGGCAGGGGTCTTCAAGATGAAGTAAGCAGTCTTCCTCAGGTGCACTTTTCACTTTTGGCGCAGTTGGATGCTCCAGTAATCCCAATTAGCTGAAACCAGCTGTATCTGCAAGTTTCTGATAGCTGGCAAAGATTTAGAGCACAGTGACCTTCGTACAAAATTTATTGCAAGCAGGACAGGATGGGTAGACAAGGAGTATCCCAAGCTAACAGATGCTCAGGAGTCAGTGTCTCCAAACTAACTGATAAATTAGAAGGATGGTAAGAAAGAATTCACTCGTTAGAAGGATAAAAAGAAATAATTCACTCTTGTTAGTAAGACTACTAAATTCTGTTATCACACCACAGACTTACAAC
>JAOEHY010007288.1:0-36432 GCA_025447955.1 Psilopsiagon aurifrons | reverse complement strand
AAACTTAAACAGGGGAAGTTTAGATTGGATATGAGGAAGAAATTCTTTAATGTAAGGGTGGTGAGGCACTGGAATGGCACATGGAGTGCTCCATCGCTGGTGGTGTTCAAGGCCAAGTTGGAGAGAGCCTTGGGTGGCATGGTTTAGTGTGAGGTGTCCCTGCCCATGGCAGGGGGGTTGGAACTAGATCATCTTAAGATACTTTCCAACCCTAACTATTCTATGATTTTATGATTTAAGGTTTCACCTCAAATAAACCAGAAAGCATTAAAGCCTGTTTTTTCACAGAGGACTTCTATGATTTGTTCTCCTTGTCCAATGGAGTAACATACATTTTCTTTCGATACAAAATTTTCCCTAGGAAATACTTCCACTTCAGTTGTGTTTTACTTGCATTCATCACATGTGTTTTACTGACAGAAAAGTCTTTCTTTCAAAGTGCACCTTTCCTCTGTCTGTCTGTTCTCATTACTCGTTCAGAAAGCTCAGAAAATCTTTCTAGAAATACAGTCAGTTTACTGGCCTTTGGAGAATGAGCATCTTCCCAAGCATTGTAACATCTACATCCGTCTGCAATTTAAGCCAGAAAAAATGATCACTATCTTAAAATCCATCTCCATGTGTTGCTTTACTGTTCCATGGCCCAGAGAGTCTTGCACCTATGTACCACAGTTCATTGGAACAACAGCAGAGGGACCTGATCCCCAGGCAGACTGGCCCCTCAGAGCATACCAGGAGAGGATAGCTGCTCTCTGGCCATTTCAGCACATGCCTGGAGGTGTGGCCAGGCTGCCGTCACTTCTCTGGAGTGACTGGGACTTAACTCTTCCAGCTTGAAGGGAGGGTGGAGGGGAAATTCCAACTCATTCAACAGTTACTTTCCTGTTTTACTCATGCTCTGCAGATGCATGGCTCAGAATTTATCTCAGAGGCAGATATGTATTTCTATTTCTTGTTTATAAATATTGACAGCTAAAGGCCTATGTAACTAAAAAGTACCTTCAGTACAGAAAGGGGAAGAAGGATGTTCTGCTGTTCTGTTCTCACCTCTTCAATCATCCTTTTAATGATATTGAGACGTTCTCTTGATCTGTCCCTTCCTACCTGTGCACAGACACAGGAGGTTTCTGAAGGACAGAGAGCATACCTGGGAGAGCTAAGGTAGGTCTCTACCTGACAGGGCTCTCTGCCTTCCCAGCGAGTGAGAGCTTTGCTCTCTGCAAAGCAGTAATCCAAATCCAGGCCTTCTGCAACAAATTCTCCAAGCATCTCGAAGCTTTGAATCTCTTGCTCTCAAAATGCAGTTTGTCTCTAAAGGAAAAAAACGTTTTGGCCAGCAGAATGAATGCACCCAGTGGGGTAAGGGCTGGGCATCTCCATGTGTGCTTGTAATTAGTGGCAGCCTCAGTTGTGGTCTCTAGCAACATCCTGGCAGGCAGGAGGGCTAAAATGTTGTCTTTAGATTCTGAGTAAATTCTCTAACCGAAAGAAAGAGCTTCTGATGCTTGTCAGCCCTTTCAGGAAAAATTTGGACACGCTGAGTAGAACTTTTGGAGACAGAGAAGGAAGGCTTGTGAGCTGGAGCAGCCGAGCATTGCCATTAATATCCTCAGACATCCGTGGCTTCAGAGTCACCTCCCACTTCATTGAACTGTTTTGCTTGTGATGAAGTTGCATCTGCCCAAGATAAACTGTGTAACCCCGACCTCGCTGTGGGGTCCAGTAAACTTCAGAGAGAAGCCATTGTCACACCCTGTCACACTAATCTGGCTAGCAGGTCGGTGCTGCTGACAGAAGTCGTTCGAAAATATACTCAAATTAGGCAATTTTGCAAAGCTTACAAATAGTATAGGGAGGGGTGTGCTTAAGAAAACCTGTTAGGTTATGATGTCTCCTAACACGGTAGCTATGGTTTAGCATTACAGTCTTGCTTAGTTTGCTGAATCTGGCTTTTCCACTAATTTGTAACCTGAAATATGTGGGACATTTTCATAGAAAATCCTAAGCAAGAGAAAATTATCTGTACATTGGTGCTCCCCAAACTGACCACTTGTTTGCACAAGTGGGCTCTGGTGTGGAGTGCCAAGGCTTGTACAAACGTGCTCTTGTACAAATCTTATGAGAGTCAAGGCATCAGACCCAAGCAGCTGAGCCCAGCCAAGGCCCTCAGAGCTCCCCCTACCAGCTCCTCGACAAAAGAGGCTCAATAACGCGTGTCCGGCTGCCATGACCATCAGCAACATTGTGCAGACACATCTGTAGTGCTTAGCCACTGTGGGGATCTTAATGAGGCTCTTCATGTTGTCATTGTTTATACGAGCTTCTGTTTTTCTTTTCTTATAATTCTTTCTTACAGTTCTTTCTAGCTGTTCTCTTTCTTTCTATTCTTTCTTCCCCCCCCTTTCCCTTTTTTCTTTCTCTTTCTCTTTCTTTTTCTTTTCTTTTTCTTTTTCTCTTTTTATTTTTACTTTTTAAAATTATTATTTCTTTTTTTTAATTCTTCTTTCCTGCACTCCATCACAGCAGGCAGCTCCTTCACTCAGATTCCTCTTACTGGCTAAGTATGGAGAAACCATTGGCTGTCATTGTTCTCAGCCCTACTTGCCTATATTTTGCTTGCATAAGGCAGAATTGGCATGTTGGATTTGAGGTTGGCAATGCTGTTCGTATCTCCTTTCAGAAACAAAAAACCAAAAAAAGGAAACAGCACGGTCCCACCAGTCCCAAACCTGTAATGGTTTCCTGCGCAATCGTAAGCGCAGTTAGTGTGGGGGAAGCTCACCTCTTAAAAGACAACTACAACCACCAGTGCTCAAAGTGGAAACTTAACAAAGTCAATACCAAAAGAAAGAAATCTCTCTCTTCCACACCAGGGTGGTGCTTTATTCATTGAACCGCTGGGTCCTTCGGGCATTGAGAAACATTGGAGGAAACAACATAATAGAAGCTCTTGGAGATGTGCTTGAGATCACTTTTGGTCCTGTGCTGCCTTTGGTGCCTGGAGCAAAGCCACCACACAAAGGGAGATGGAACCTGCTGCGTGCTTCCACTGCATGTCCGCAGAGCTGTCAGGCACTCCCAGAGCACCTCGTGGAGCTGTGAAGTAACAAAACTTGGGTTTTGAGCTTTTCTTCTGCTTGTTTTTAGTGGTTTGCTGAAGTCAGTGTAATCTGAAACAAGTCTCCCACTCCTTGCCAGCACTGGACTCTTACCCACAGCAGTGAGCTGGAGTCCTGCTGTGCCTGTCACGCATCACCAAAACACTTGCAGAAGTTGCAGCCCAGCCCAGTTCTCACCAGCATGGCTTTCAAACAAGTGCAGCACCACTGCATTCAGTGGAATAAATCTTGACCCATTCTCAGTGTGAGGAAAGATGTTCACTGAGCTGCTGTGAGTGTAGCGTAATTGTGCTTGCTTTTCTTACCCATCTTCCCATTAGAATTGCCCCGTGTTTGCTTATCCTCATCTACGTCTTCCTTGTGACTTCCCTGCTATCCCAGCACTGATTGGGCTTGGTTTGGTGGTGGAAGAGACATTTCTGCAAAGGGAGAGCTGGAGGCAGCGCCGGCATGGGGCTGGGATTTCTCATGGCAACCCGGTGCCCACAGCCATCCATAGCTCTTCATCATCATAGCATGGATTGATTTCCTAAGCTATTTCCTGTCTCCTTGTTCCCCTTCTTTAAAACTGCAAAATTATTAACATGTTAATCATTTTGTAAGTTGGCAAGGGTATTCTAATTGAATTTGCTCTCCAAGTAGATATGGAAAAGGAGAGCAGCATTAGAGCAGTTAGGAATGAAAGAATCTGTTAGATCTGGCTTCTCCCTCTGGGGCACTTGCTAAATATAATATGGGATTCCACTTGCTGGTAGATTGGTGGCCAGAGAGAAGACAGCAATTTGTGTTTTCAGTTGTCTTCACAAGCAACTAATTTTATTTCAATGAAGACCTCAGACAACCACTGAGTAAACTGTAGGAGAGTCAGCAGTAAGTGAAATAAAATTATCTCCATAGATGATGGTCCTGGAGCCTTCTGTTTAGCAGCTGCTGGCCTTGTGCCCTTGGTCCTTCCTGAGTGTAAGCAATGAGGGTCTCTTGGTGGTCTCCCAGATGTGTCAGTGAGGCTTGAGTCTGAATTAGGTCTGATCTGGAGCACAGGTTATCAGCTGCAATTGTCCTTAGTGCTGCAGCTACAGGCCTTGGTGCAAGGCTGGGCATGGGCTCCCTGCACCATGGCCCTAGAGCAGCCCTGTCCCCACAGTCTCACTGTGCGGCTCGCCTGAGCACTACACCAATGGGAAGGAGCTGTCAGATTTCTTTATTATTTCCATGAGCAACCGTTAATCACCCTATTCCTCTTATTTTTGTTTTTTTCAGAGGTGCAAAAGGAACATTAAGCAAATAATAAACTTCTTGCTACTAAGGAGGATTAGAGTCAAATGCTCAAACAAAGGACAGCAGGGATTTAAGGAAAATTATATTTTCCATTTGTCTTTCTCCCACACCAAACCCCAGGGCAACAATCTCAGACAGCACATTTTGCAACTTTAAAGGAGCCTCAGCAGTTTGATTTCATCTCAAGCCTGATACAAGGAAAACTTGTGAAAAGAGACCCAGACAAAGCTACTGAAGTTTAGTTCAATCACGTGCTTTGGAGGAAAGCTGTGCTCTACAAAAGGAAACATTTTCAAAATCATCGAAAAACTGACGTGGGAGCCCAACACCATGCTGGGGACCTGTCCTTTAGAGACACTTTGTGGCTTTTTTGGAAATCTTAACCATATAATTTTGTGGGGGTATTTTTCTATCACTCAAGTCTAAGAGATATTAAAAGTGAGATTATTGCCCTCACAAAGCTTCTCTGAAGAGAGACCCAGCATCAGAGCGAGCATGAAGGAAGCAGGAGGCAGCAAAGAAAATATCTTTTCCCCTAGAGAGGGGCAACATCTCCCCCAAAACTGAAGCCTCCAGACTGCCACAAACATGCTCTTTCTGCAAAAGTCAGTGTGCAGCTTATTCTCAAAGGAATCCAGCTGGTACCGGACATGCCACATGCCAGCCCAGGAAAGACATTCCTAAATAAATACAATTTTTAGTAACTTCCAGCTTCAGAGGGTTACTGGTACTGGGTTAATATATTTTTATGCCACCGTAGCTGAAGACTTTTCTGTTATCACTCATATGTCAACAGAAAGAGTAATGACTGTGAATTCTACATGATGGAGGGTGAATGGAGGATGATCTGGGATAACGAGTTGACAAAATGAAGGTACAGTGGAGGAGTTTTGAAATGGCATTCACACACCTTTGTTTACTGCTGCAAGGTCTGTTTGTTGCCATTCCTTAACCTGCCCCAAATCTTTTTCTTGCATGATCCTGCACAGTCAAGAGAAAGCCAAGGGCAACTGCTTACTGGAATAAAGGTGAAAGAAGTAGAGTTTGAATATGTCTGATCCTGCCAAAGGGACAAGCTGCGTTCTGGAAAAAAAGGTGCAGGATCACCAGCAAAAGGAAGAGATGGGGAGATGCATCCCTCACCCTTTTGGCAAGCAGGCTGCCTCAGAGCTCTCCTCCCTGCCTTCACATAATGGCACCAGAAGCATGCAAAGTATTTATTGGTGTTGGAAATGCTAAGCCTGAAGATGGGAGATGTGCGGGACAGTGGAGATGCTATGGAGCAGAAGCTGTGAATGCTGACACCAAGCGAGTTGTCAAAGCTTGTCATGAATAATGTAAGAACAGCTCCAGTCCTTTTCCTGCCCATGCAGGGAGGTTTGAATGAATTCAGTGCTAATGTGCTCTCTGGGAATGTGTGCTGCCAACTGTATCTTCACGGGATAGAGTGGGAAAACTTAAAATCAGCCATCAAAGTTTAACTGCTTCCAATTTCTCTGTAAAGGGGTTACTGCTGAGCATAAATATGCATAGGACAAAAATGTCCCTTTTTGTGGGTAGAATGACTGCAGGTAACTTACAATTAGCGTTGGATGCTGATACTGCAGTGAGAACTTTCTCTACATCCCCCCTGCTGGCACAGCACAATAGAAACAGCATTCAAACCCACTGCTGCAAACATACGGCTGTAGCTCTGTGAGCAGCATTTCTGCTGGTGCCCACGGAGTGCTGCGTGGCATACCCACAGCTCTGCTGCAGCACACCAACTATTGCACTTTATCCTGCTTCACTAGAGGGGCAAGAAATGGAAAATGACACAAAATGGAGAAATCAAGGAAGACTGAGGAAAGTAGCAATTATTGGTGACTTTGGCAAAACAGTGTTTGGATTAATTGCTGCCAAGATAATGGGCCATATGCTCCCAGACTGAAGAACCCACATTCTGGCCAGGAAGACTTTTAACCATATTCATGCAGTGAAACCCTGCAATCCTGCCTTCAGTGCTGCAATGCTGCAACAGCTCATATAGGGAAGATTAAGACGGGAGGAAAAAGGTGTTGTCTTCCTCATGGTCCCAAGGATGCATTAGAAAATCTTATTTCTCAGTATTCATCAGCCAAGTTATCCAGACAAATTGAGAAGGATTTTACATTGTTCCTCTTACTGGCTAAACCCTGTAGCGAATCCCAATCAGTTCACATAGTTAAAGCCAAGTCAGGATTGAAGTGGTGTATTGATTTATTAATGATATGTTACGAGCCAGCAATGTTTGAACAATATATTCAGGATCAATACTAGCCATACAACAGATAACCACAATACCAATCTCAAGTGGTAGCAAATTTCTAAATCACCTTCTGTAATTGATCACAACATGTGTCACACTCACACACACGTGTGTACATGTATATTCCCCCTCCACACACACTCACAGGCTGTGGGAGTCACACACACCCTTCCTTGTCTGGCTGTGTAGAACCCTTCCCTGCACCCCTGCTACAGAAGGTGTGGGTGCCCCAGATCTGTGCAATTCTGCCCTGTCTCACACCCCAGTTGTGAGTGAGTACCCTGCCCTGGGAAGTACGAGGAGGGTGTAGGCTCCTGCTGTACACCCATTCTGGAGGAGACACTTCAGGATCCCCAGGACACCTTCTCTGCCAAACATACATTTTGCAGTGTGGATCTGTGATAGTGGAGGTAAGATCACCTTTTGCATGACATCACGCAAAATGATTTCCTAGTTAGCACAGCTTCACAACCACAAGCCCAGAACCACTTTGGATTCAGGCTTCTGAGCAACAGGTTTTACCTGCTGGAAGGGTTTACCAAATGATCTGCTGAGGAATACCTCCAAGGACTGCTTTGTGCACGTGCAACAGCCCCTCCCAGCCTTAGAAGGAAAGACCTCTCCTCATTGGTCTTTTGGGGTTTTTTTCTTTTGTTTTGGTCCTAGCTTTAAAGTGGTCTCTTTTTCCATGAGACATTACACAAACTTACTGCTAGTGAAAAGTGTACCTCTGTCTGCCTGAACTTCAAATCCTGTTATTGTAATATGATAAGTTGGAAGGAATTTGCTTATCAAGAGCATCATCTAGGGCAATAGATAGTTGTTCATCAGCATGTGTGGTGACTGTTTTGCTGTGTGATGGTATAATGGGCTTCTGTGAAAAGTCATGCTTTTAATGCTCTGTAAAAGTCTTAAGAAGTTATTAGTCTTACCCTAAGGTGGTAAAGAAGAGCCCTCACCTACCCAGGGAGGTAAGAAAGTTGTGGTTTGAGGGACTGTGAATAGATCTGACTCATATAGATTAAATACCTTTCATTATCTGTCATCTTTACTGATGCCTCCTTTCTGCTAGTAAGTGTGCTTTCAGATACTGAGTTATGGATTATCAGCTCTTAAGCTCTGAAACCAATGTGCATTTAAAAAAGGTTTTAAGCTATGAAATCAGATGCTTCAATGGGCCCAAAAAGTCAAACAAACTGGAGTACAGCTCTTTCTGCCAAGACCTTGGTTTGTGGTTAATGGTAATAGCAGAGTTTGCGATGCATGTTGTTGCATATTGTGTCAGTGGTGATGCGGAAGATACCATCTGATCTCTAGAAAGCTTCAGCTCTTCTTCAGGGCTTTTTTAGAAACAATCGCAGAAGTCAACTGGGCACTCTGTAGTATCAAGGTCTTCATGTTGCTACTTGAATGAAGAGTAAAAGGATAGCAAATTTTGGAGCAAAACTTGATTTTACAGCATGCAAATTCATGCTGGAGTAACAGCTTGAATAAATACTCCCTGTTCTATGAGCCTTGGGTGTCTGGGAAACAAATTCTGCTCTTTTTTTTGAAGGGAGATCAATGAAGTCTGATATCTACTTCTGTGTGCAGAATGCATTTTGCAAAAACAGGTAATTAATTAAATGTAATTTAAAATTTAATCTTAAATTTAATTTTAAATTTGTAATTCATTAAATGCTGAGTTTGATCCCAAGAAGGCAGGAGATTAAAAACTCACTTTGTTTGTCTTTTTTATTTCAGCTCCTGTAGGCTAATTGCATTGGAGGGTCTGAAGTAATTCAAGTAGTACAAGGAGCACAGTGTGTGAACAGCACTGTATTTCACAGGCAAGAAGGAAAAAATCCACTCTTACTGAAGCCTTCAGGATGGAAAACCAGGAGAAATGCATAGCAGCCACTCTTCTCCAAATGTCCTGACTCGTTTCTGTACAGTGATAGATGTTACAGCTTTTACAAACAAATGCTATAGATGAAAATGCCTTTCTTTTGTCTAAAGAGACTCCTTTTGTTTAGAAGATACTAGTTCTCCAATTCAAATGAACTAAAGCAAAGAAAATGGAAAGCTAAATCAGCAATGCTATTAAACCATTTGAGATTTGTATGTAGTCTGGGATTTATGTGAATAATGGGGTCCAAAGCAGCTGTTAATCTGAAATCATAGAGTGTATAGAGGCACTGAAATGGGTTGCCCAGGGAAGTTGTGAATGCTCCATCCCTGACGGTGTTCAAGGCCAGGTTGGACAGAGCCTTGGATGGCATGGTTTAGTGGGAGGTATCCTTGCCCATGGCAGGGGTGTTGGAAGTAGATGATCTTTCCAACCCTAACTATTCTATGATTCTATACTGGAAAAGATTTGTTGACTCTTATCTGAATGCTTTTGTGAAGTTTTTGTAAAGGCTGAAAGTGGCTGTCCAAAGAGAACATATAGTGTCCTAGTGTTAGGCAGTGCTAGATTTGTAATAAAACTAAGGCATAATAGTGTATACAAAATACAAAGAACTAAAGCGAGGGCATGGCACTTGTTTTTAAAATATTGCTGCTTTCTTTTTATTCCAATGGGAGTAGACAAAAATCATATTAAATATACTCATTGCTCGGAAGCCAGTATTTCTGTCTTAAAAGTTAATCTAATGTGATTTAAAATCCCACAACCTGCTTCTGCTCAAATATTTGACTAGCTGTACTTGATTACAATTTCTGCCATCTCAATGTGCAAATGAATGCCTAAGAAGAAACACTTACAAAAGAGTTTTGGTACAAATTTCAGATTACTTTTTGGGTCTCCCATGCAATAAATACAGAGACTTTCTGCTGACACTAGATACACATCACTGCACCTAATTTTGCTGGGCAAGTAGCAAAAGCTTTTGAATTTCTGTCTGTATTGAATGTGATTTATGCAACATCTTTAGAATGAAGCGGGCCCTGACCCCAGACATGATCTGAGCATCTCTGACATCTTTACTTCAGGCTTAAGCTTCTTGTAATTCCTCCTCATAGGTCTTGCTAGGACAGCTAACATCTCTCTGTACTAGTTCCATACATTTTCTATAGACTGAAATACCACCAAGCAAGAAAAACAACTTTGTGCTTTATCACTTGTACTTCTTTTCACTATAAGGACCTTGAGTGATGCTTGGCTTTTGGGTACGGTTGAAAAGAAAGAAGTTCCAAACAAGTTTGTGAGGCATCTGAAGAGGTGCACTTGGGAGTTCTCAGTCTGCTGACATTAATCTTGGACAACTTGCTGCACTAACATCCTGAACCTTCAAAACTGTGAGGCTGCTATTCATCCCAAAATTCAAAGTGAAATTTCTAGTAAAAGGATTTCTAGGATGGACTCACATCTAACTGAAAGTGAACAGGCTGGTAACTGTAAATAGTCTAATGGGACATGGCTGATGAATGACCAAGCAAGCATACTGTGGTCTTTTTCTTTATAAAGTAAACTCAGTACTCTGCCATCTGATTACACAGAACAGCCCTATCCCTCAGCATCGTATTACTTGATCATACACTTAACTGAAGGGACGAGCTCATAGAAGTCCTCATCTCTCAATGTTCCAAATATCCTATTTCTCAAAAGTTCAAAATACTCTCCTTCCTCCAGGGCTTCAGTAATACTGGGATTTATTTGCAAACAGAATCCTAGTAATAAGCTTTACCACCAAATGCTATTTTCAGGAAAGCAAATATCTGTAATAACATGTACAGACCTAACCAAATTCTAAAGGCAATAAAATTTATTTCAGAAGTTAAAAATAGCTACTTTATGGAGTTCAGATTTATTTAGTGATATAAATCAATATAATTTAGTAGGATTATGTGACAGAAATATAGCCTAAGACATCTAGGCTTACTAAATCATGATACTTATTAAAGAACTAATCTTTTGTTAATTTTCCTGATCTGTATTAACAAATTACGTATTTTTACAAGCTATTTCTGGTGTACTTTTCATGTAGTATACTGCATAACTAAAACCTCAACCTTTCTCTTAAGCAAGCTACTTTGGTGATGGAACAGTAGAACACCAGCAGCAATATAGATAGATGGTTTAGTGGGAGGTGTCCCTGCCCATGGCAGGGGAGTTGGAAGTAAATGATCTTAAGGTCCTTCCTAAGCCTAACTATTCTATGATTCTATGGTGACATGTTCTATAAATAGTGAAAATCAAAGTGTGCCATTCACAAAAAACAAAATAATAGAAAAGCCTTTGTTTATGGTCTTTCTTTACTAAGACCAAATACATGTGTGCACTTTGTTGATGTTCTCCTGAGAGAGAGAACTGTTTAAAAAGGCATGTCTAGAGAGCTGAGTGGTGTTCAGGGACAGCAGGAACTCAAGGGATCTCTGCCAAAGGAGCAGTGCTGGAATCATCCTTCTGCCCAGTTCTACCACTTTGCTACAAAACCTCAGTGGTGTTTCCAGAAACTGCGAATCGCATGTGTCAGCCTGGGAGCTCGTGTCCAGATCATAAGTTAAGGTCTAGCTGCATGGGCCAGGAAATGGAAATCTTTGATTATCCATCTCAGCTGAAGGAGCTGTTTTGGTGTTTGTTAAAAGGAATTAGTGAGGTCTGCGCAGACAAGTAGTTTACAAAGTGGCTGGATATGGTGGCTTTTTGCTTCAGTGTTGCTTGGGATTGTGGGATCACTCAATAGCTGCATTGCAGCCTTCACCTTACTTATTTGGTTTTAAAATGATGATGCCATCTAGGTGGCTAGATACTGGCTGACATGTTGCCCTGTGTAACTTGGTTAGGTTTTTATTCTGCAGTGATATGGGCATCAATCAGCAGGACAGTTGCTTTGCAGCATTAGTGTTTCCTCACTTAGTTTCTCCCAGTAAAACAATATGCACATCTTTGCTCAGCTGATTTCTCCAGACTTGTCTGAGAGACTTATCCATGTTAAGTCAATACATAAAAATATGAAAATTTAAACAGAAAGCCACTTTCTTTGCTATTTAATTTGAGGAAGGGGAAAGGAGGGTTAATAGGTAATTTACAGGATCCAGGCTGGAAGGCGAATCAATTCTTGATATAACTCCACGGTTCAGCAGTCATGGATGAATACTGCCTGGTGACAGGCAAAAATGTTGATAAAGCTGAAAAGCCAGTGGGAGGCTAGTGATGGGTTTCAAGGCGTGAGGAGAAATCACTGTACAGTTGCTAGGTGATACGTGCCTAGCAGACCACTTTTCTGAAAAGATGAATGTGGTTTTCTTTTGGTTTAGCAAATATGATTACATCTGTCAAATCACATACCCTGGCAAATCACATAACCTCACATACACACAATTCTTTCTCTTCTTGTGCTTCTCCTGACTGATGGATTGATTTCTCTTTTTATAACCCATGCTTCTCTTTCTACACTATTGTCTACAGTTAATGAAATCTAAGCAAGAACCTAAGAGGAAGTTTCATGTGAGCTGTGGAGACTAGACCACAGAATAAGCCATATTCTTCACACTGAGCCAGGTTCTGAAGGAGCAGAAATTGGCTTCTCTGCTATTCTCTCTCAAGATGCAGGAATACCTGATACCAGTAATTTGTTTGAGGATGGAGCTTAATAAGCATTATTCTTCTTGTTGGAAATCACAGCCAATCTTCAGCACTATATATGTGTATATATATTTGCACTTCATATATATGTACTTCTACTTCCCTCACTTGCAGGTAGGACTGAACATCAGTCCCGAGTTATTTGAACTGCCACAAATTATGGGTTTAACCCCATATTATTTCACTCAGTGGCCATTTAACTGTTACAGCATCCAAAATCTATTAATTTAATCATTTATTAAGTAATACCTTAACTTGGGGGTGTTCAACATTGACTTTATTAGCATAGTTGCAATAATTCAAAACTTCTGAAAGGGAGAAAGGAGCTTTAACAAAAGCAAGGCATATGCTCTAGTTTCTTATCAGCATGCTTGGCTTTCTCTGTGTGGTCCCGGGACACAGTGCACTGTATCTGCCTCTTCCCAAGGGTATTCTATGGGAGCTAATGTCTGTAAGAGCTGCTTTTGGCAAAACATTCCAGACGTCTCCTGGATTTTCCTGGGAATTAACCCAGAAGTGGAATGAGTCTGGACAGTTCCTGAAAAGGATTTGTCTTCCTCTCTCAGATGGTTATTTGTC
The DNA here is from genome assembly GCA_025447955.1 of Psilopsiagon aurifrons. Lineage (NCBI taxonomy): Eukaryota > Metazoa > Chordata > Aves > Psittaciformes > Psittacidae > Psilopsiagon > Psilopsiagon aurifrons. The sequence continues at coordinate 23,600 of JAOEHY010007288.1, read as the reverse complement.
ATTTGAGGCTTCCTAGTTGGATGATGCTTATTATAATCTAAGCTTCATTAACAAGGTCTGGCTAGGTCCTACAGTCCTCACTAGTCTAGCTCAAAATTCAGCCATCAAGTGTGTTAGGTGTACCATGTTGCCTGGCTCTGTGAAGAGCAGGGCAGCAGCAGCCTGGGAGACACGTGCTCACAGGCACAGTACAGCCACCAGTGGGCTACATAAAGCCATGTGACACTTTGCTACCTTTTGCTCATGTTGAATTATGCGCTCTCCCAATGCCCTAAGCAGTATCAACAGTGTTTGTTTTCCCAAATTTGTTTTTTCCTATGGTTCTGTTGGTTTTAATTCCTTAAGGAATGAGATACTGAACCCTTTCTAAAAAGGTAGCATACAGCAAAAGTTCAGAAGATGGCTGTGATGTGTTTGTGTTTGTGTCCAGCAACTCATATGATTTGCCTCCCAGGTTAAGCAACTACACTTTCATCAGAGCTTCCTTGACACCTCCATGAGATTTAATCCAAAAGTAGTATTTGACTTTTTAAAATACCGAACATTATTATCTCAGGTATTTTTCCCTTTGCATACCCATAGTTTAATGTGGAAAATGTAGTATGACAAAGAGCAGCAATATGCTGAAACACCTCCTTATGACAAAATGGCTCAAAATTCCTTTTATGTTCTTTGAAATAGAAATATTCCTTGATATTGCTATGATATTTAACCTACTTCTGACTTTTTTTTCCAGAGCCCATCCCCATAGCCTCCTTCTCTTTCAGACTAAGGTTCACATCATCACTGGAAACAGCCCACTAATTCAGTAGAGCACTATCAATCAGAGCTGAAAAGTGTTGTGTCACTTTTCATACTGCAGCTGCGGCAAGCTGCCTTAATGATGTGCATGATTGCTGATGATACGCAAACATCCATGCAGCATGGCCTGCTGACCCACTCTAAAATGATCGGTGGTTGCTTCAGAGTTTGAGTCAGAAGCTCAGATCACTGTGGTGCACATGGTTTTTACCCACTTCAGTGGAGGGCAGTGGGGTGGGCTAAAGGTCTATGAATGAAGGAGGCAGAGGGATCCTCTCCTCATGCTGTACCCTTCGTTCTAATGCCTTCCTTAGCAGAAGGACCAAAATGGCTTTGCAACTGTACATAGGACTATTGCTGTGTGTGCCTCTTCCACCACATGCACCACCCTCTGCTTCTGCATTGGCTTCTCGCTTGCCCCTCTCCTAGCACTGCCCCAGCTCTCTCCACAGATCACCAGCTGCTTTTAATGACTCCAGCACTGCAATAAGGCAAAATCACACTCAAATAAGGGACATGGCTGACACCTTAGGAGGGGCAAAGGGATGGATGATGCCCCTATGCTCTATTTGGAATGTATTTGCTAACATCCAAGGCTTACAGCCCAGTTTTTTTTTAGGAAGCTTTCATTTCTGCTGTCATAACCATGTGGACAGGGCAGCCATCAGCATTCACAGCCTTCACCATATATCCTGCTCTCCTGCAGCTGGGGGAGCTGCACTGGGCAGGAACATCCTAGAAGTGCTCCAGAGCTGTGTACAGGTCTCAGACACTGCACATACTGTCATAACCCAGCCCAGCATCCCACATCCAGCAAGGTGGATGCACAGCCTGGGTCACATTTGCTTACCCATGCTCCAGAGGATCAGCAGGAAAGCAAGTATGTTAGAGGCTTAAGGGAGCATTTTGATCAAAGTCAGCTTATCTAAATAGTGCTCCTTCAGGAAATCTATAGGTCATTACTGTGTAATTTCAACATCCTACCATGTGTGATAGCATCTTTCCCCCCTGCAGTCTCCAGGCAGGTAGGCTATGTCTGTCCTTCTGAACAGAGCCATCTGGATACATTCAGTAGCCCTGCAGCCCGGCAGCAGGGCACCGCTTGTTAGCAGGAGTGAGCTCTACACCCTCCAGCCCATGATAGGGACCTTTTGGCAGTGATTCCTGGCATGCAATATCCCCTGAGTCATGACTGGGCAGCAGCCAGGAAAGTTCTTGTTGGTTGGCATGGTCAAAACTGGTGCTGGGGAACACATCAAGTGTTAAAGAATATAGACAGCTATGGGCGAGTGCCCCCTGCAAGCCCAGCCCAAGTTCTCTATGACAACATCTATATTTCTTTTCCTTTTTCCACTGAAAGATGCTAATTCAGGTGAAAACACTCAGATTTTCTATCAACATTTTTGAAAACAGTAGCTTAATTTTAAGTTTCTACTTTTCCAGCTCAGAAGTAAAAAAAAAAAAAAAAGAATGCCATACAGGTGAAATATTTCCCCCCATTTGAATTCATTCTTAATTTCCTGAAGAAAAAGGAGATGCTTCATTTGACATTTTTCACTTTACATTTCCACTGAGAAAACTTCAGTTTTCCAAATAGCTTTGTTTTTTGTTCTGAGAAATTGTCAGATGTAACTTACAACTTACATTAAACTCCCATCTTCAAGAGACTTGTTATAAGTTCCTTTAGCTGTGAAAGAGGAATTACTTTTGCCTGTATTGCAAATATATTAAAAATACTTCTGTCTTGCTTGTGAATCTGGTACTTCATTTCTTATTCAGGAAAAAAATATCCTGCTCACATAACAGAAGCAGAGCTGGCATAATAGCATCATTATTTAGACTTGAGATCACCCAGAAGGATCAATTTTTAGTAATCAATGTCCAGAGATGATAACTATTGAAAGTACTTCTAAAACCTTACAAATTCAGAATATTTATTGCTTTTTGTGCAAAAAGTATGCATGTGGCTATGTTTCAGCTCTTAAACTTCTTTCCCTGAATGTCCTCCTTGTTTCAAAACCAACAGACCTTTAGTATGAATACTGCATGTGTTAGGTCACCCTGCGCTTTTGATGAATATAGCCAAGTCCTATGACTTCGCTTCATTTACGATAGAGATTCTGAGTACCCACTGTTCTCTTTTCCACTCCAGCTGAAGCTATAATCAGCGGTTGTGGAGACCAAGACTTTTATTAGCGTAAATTAGATTGGTGTATTGCTCTGCTTTTTTCTTGTCAAGGGATTGACAAACTTTTCCTCAATTCCCTTTTCCACTAATGAGCTCAGAGCAACAGGAAAACAAAGCCAAAGGCACGGAGACCAGCCACACTCCTGGGACTATTGCTTCCATGCAGATATGCTGGGATCTAGAAATGCCAATCTATCAACACCAGGAATGTTTTAACCATCTAATGTGCTGGAACCAATTTCAGTCTCCTGTAATTCCCTCTGCTTAAGAGGAATTGCTCCAGAAGTAAATGTGGCTTCTGCTGCTATGTGCAAAACTGGCTGACTGGGTTCTAATGTGCACAGACTCTGGAAAAAATCATAAAGAAAAATACCTTAGAGGAAGATGACGTATATTGTGGCAGCTACTCTGGCTCAGGAAAAATACCCTAATTTATCAAAATTAATGAGTTTATTTAAGATTACTGTATCCGAAAATAAGAATTACCAAAGATTTTTTTTAAAATAACAAGGCCACTCATCTGTGGAAATGTTCCCGCGGCCTGTAGATTTCCGCTCCTTCCTGGAAGGAGAAAGGACGTAGATGTAAGGACAACGTGTGTAATTAAAAAGTAAAAAATCCAACAACACAAAAACATGACTTCAGTAGGGGAAGGAGTGCTTCTGAGGATGGGACGTTTGCAGGAAAAGCAATAAAAGGAAATCAAGAGTCTATCTCAGCAGAGGCACTGCTCTCCTGCTTGCCAAGAGGAAGTATCAGGTTTCCTGAGATAGGTTTCTATTTAGACAGCAAGCAAGCTGAAAGGAGCCCTGAGAGCAGTCTCTGGTCTATTGGGTCATCCTCCCCTCCTGGAAATGCACATCTCTGCTGGCAGTTCCCAAGGGCAGTTCTCCCTGAGTGAGCAGGCAGTCCTGACATCCCACAGCGTGTGTGAAAAGGCAGCGGCTTTGCCTTGAAGCCTGGGCTTGGCAGGATAGCTGGTGGGGCTTTAAAAGCCACCCCCCTTTCTCTGGGTTGCTTTGGAAGGGGTTGTTCTCCAAGGATGGCAATTACACAGGCCCCTCAGGGAGCACGGGGCATTCAGGGATATGTTCCTGGAAGAGTGGGAATTACGGACACCTTCAACTCACCACAGAAACAGTCCAAACGCAGCCCATCTGCAGGCAGATTTTCCACTGCTGGGAATCTTATGATAGCTTATGCCTGCAGCACTACATCACTGGGCTGAATCCGGCCTGGGGCCAAAGCACTCATGGTTTAATGTAATGAAACATTACCCTTTTGGCTACGGCAGAGCGATGACCTTGAAAGATGGCAGGACCACTAATCTGCAGAGCGTTTATGTGCACTTCTAAATCAGATTAACATTTTCCATGTATTCAGTTGTTTGGTAATGATCTATCATTTCACTTTCCAAAAGGGAGCAGCAATGGCCAGGGTGATTTTCAGGGGAGCAAGCAATGTAATAAACCCAGAGATGGTGCAGGTTTCTTGCAGAGAATCTGCTGCCCCAGAAACACTGCTCTTTCATGTCTAATCGTTTATTGCCTGGGTTTTGGAAGCAGGCATCAAAATTTTGTCAGATATATCATGAAGACAGTGAACTCAATCTACTACAGATACCACTCACAGCGTAACGTATTTGGTCAGTCTGCCATCAGTAATAACTGACATCTTGGCTGTGAACAGCAGTGGTTGTGATTGACTGTTTAGGTACAAAACCTTCAGCTTGACTCTTGTCTCTTGAGATTTTTTTTTCTTTTAAGTAAAATCCACTTAGCGATTCCCTGGCTGTAGCTGCAGGATTGCCTTTCCAGTGGCCAAAACAAGAGGGAGTCTGACCTGCAAGTTTCACTGAACATTGCTCAGTTCCCAAGACTTAAAAGCCCAATAATTGTGTTTTGCTACTTAGAATGTGATGTTCTTTACCAATGTATGCAGCAATGTATTAGAGAGAAAGGACACCCAAATAGCTCTCATCCATTAACAATTAAAGGCCATGTATAGCAATCCTATAAGTGATACTCACATTTCCCACAGGAATTGGGTAGGCAGTTTGATAAGCTGTCCTGCAAAGCATCCTAAAGCTTTCTGACAGCAGGAACATATCATGTTTAATTTCTGCAGCAATTTTATAATCTCAGGAAATGATAGCCGTAGTAAACTGAGGTGATGAGGAGCTTTAATCTTGCTGCTGTGTAAACAGTTCAGGGAGGTGTTGTTATGAGCACTGACAGTCATTGCCACTGCCTAGGGTGGCACCACGATGCACCAGCTTGGAAGTAATGACATCACATTTGAATTACAGGTGCAGTGGAGACCTCTGAGAGGTAGTATGTGGGCCTCTTCCAGTTGGTGCTGGAGCACTGTATGAGATGTTGGCTGTCTGAAAATACCACCTTCTCATAGGAAAAGATGGAAAGACTCATTCGTGTTTGAGTGCTTCAATTAGATTGGTTGCAAGCTTTCTACTTTGTATTTATACAGTAGGAAATGTGCTACACTTGGAAAAGATCAGCCTGAGCCTGTAGCTGGAACCACACAATCTTCCATGCTGTCTGCTTCTCACAGCCAGGAAAATGCCTTTTTTTCTCTTGAAAATTTACCCTCTGCTACCTCTGCCATTCCTGCTCTTTGCCACTGGACAACCACAGCACCCCGGCTTCCAGCATGCTAGAGAGGACAACACTTGTCTGATACGGAGCAAGCTCCTGGGGGCAATGGGAACTGCTCTGCCTAGCTTCCAGGTCTGCTGAGCAGAAGCATCTGGATTTGCCTCTCTGTGCCTCATGAGTTAGGCACTTTACAATATGTTTTCATAGCAAAATTGCTTATCAAGAGTTCAGTGAAAAGAAGATCTGAAGATGAAAAATCTCACTGAATTCTAAATTCTATTTCCTATGAAATTTTTAATTATCTTCCAGAAGCTCTTAACAGAACTACTTCAGTTCCTGTTGCATATCTTGTTGCCTAAATGAATGGTAAACAGATCACAGGAAAGGGAATAAACTGAGAAAGAGGGATTTCTGTGTTGCAGAAAGGACATGAATATGCCCGTCCTTCACTCGCATGCTCTCAATAGAGTGTGATGGACATGGAGATAGGGACAGACCTGGGAGGTATTCTCACCCTCATCATTAGCTTAGAAAAACCAGTGCTGCCAACCCTTTTTCCTGCATTCATCCCTTCTCTTTCCATGCAAGATTCCTTAATTTTTTATTTATTTATTTATTAATCTTTCCTACCTGGTTTCCTAACTCATTTTTAAAGGGGAAACATCTATATCCTACTAGCTCTAAAATGTAACTAATAGGCAGAATGTAGTACAAAGAAGCTACAGGGGTAGAAAAACCCTTCTGTTTCTGGATGACCTAACATTTACATGATCAAATTCAAACCAGGTAACATACTGCTTTCACTGAGCACTTTGTTTCTCCCTTGCTGCCTTAAAAGCCTTTAGACTCTTCCACCTTTCACATGCAACTCCGACTCTATTTCTTAAAACAAATGCTTGACAGCTGACACCTGCTTCAACAAGAGTTTCTCCTGGGCCATATAAAGACTGAAAGCTTGGTACCCCTAAAGAAATGAAAGATTCTTGGCTTGAAAGCAGTGCAGACATAAGCCAAAGACCCCAGTCGTATACAAGATGCGGCAGTTTATCTTTCCATATTTCTGTTGTACTAGAGTCTTGCAGTTTCCATTTCAGAGCATGCTGGCTTTCCCCCTCATGCTTCACATTTTAAAACAAAACCAGAGGTTTGTTGGTACAACATGACAGCAATAGGGATATTTTTCTCAGGCATAAAAAAATCCTCCTGCTAGTGCCTCCCGAGCAGGGAAATTCAGAGGCAGATTTAAAATATCTTTCTCAGTTTATTCTGAGGTCTGTGGCCATTTTGAGGGTCTTTAGGAGGATGCATGAGCTTTTGTGAGCTTTTCAGAGAGTGTTCAACATCTCACAGCCACCCCAGTTGGCTTCTTTTGGGCTTAAGTGTCTTTATGGCTCTGTTTACAAAAGAGCAAAATCTCCAGTTTCCAATTTGAATGCCACTAGTCATTTGTAACCTTAGAAAGCACAGTGTAGCCAAACATGAAATTTGCTTCTTTTTCATTTCCACTCCACCACCCCCCTCTTCCTCTCTCCTTTGAACTGTTCTCACTGCTTGCCAGTGCAGTACAGCCTGTTAACTGGCTGCCACTCTGATTTTTCACAAGTTTGCCACGTTGCAGTGACAAGGCCATGTCGGGGCCCAGATGCTTCAGGGTAAATAAATAGCACGTCTGGGATTTGGAAATGGGCCGTCTCTATATTATGGAAAAAGCTTGTGTGGAAACACATCCAAAGAATACACAGCTGGAAACTGTTAATTCTGGAAGGAAAGGAGAGAAAAAAAAAAAAAAAAAAAAAAAAAAAAGAAAAGAAAAAGGAGGCAAAAGCTCAGGAATTACTACTGCTTGAGATTTTGTGCATTATAATTGTTGAGAAACAGAAACTCAGTTTACACAGCAGTTAAATTAATGGCATTCCTGAAAAATTGATAGTTTATAATAATTGACCTCAAGCAACATAAAGGCAGCATAGGGTGGGAGGCTTGACTCCTCGCTGTCTGGCTTTCTTGGATGTATTTGGTAACATCCCAGCTATTTGAATTTGCAAGCGCGCTGGTGGGAGATGTCGGTGGTAGAGCGATGCGACTGCCCTTGTGGAGCCACGCTGCTGAGAACCGCCGCGGTTCCCAGGCCCCCGAGCACACTGTGTCACTCAGGGTGTGCCGGCCCCAGGAGCTCGCAGTGGAAGGAGACCAAAATGCAGGGGGCTGTGCTCATTGCATCACTCCCTACCCCAGAGAAGCAGCAGCCCTGGTAGATGATTCAGGAGGTGAATCAGCAGCAGCTCTTGAGGGGACTGCTCCCACCCACTCTCTAAGCTAAAGCCATGTGCTGCTGCCACAGAGGGCAGGGGAGAGTTTCAGCAAGGTAAAACCAGGACAGGGGAGGCAAGAAGGAACCCAAAATAGAATGAAATTGTACCTTTGGACCTTTCTTGTTTCTGGACAAGGATCACCACATTTTAAAAAGCAAAACCAAGCCAATGCAACAGAGCCCTCAGACAGTGAAATGACTGAGCAATTATTTTAAGCAGTGTGCCAAGGGAGGCATGCATCATGCAGAAAAGCTCCTACTTTTCATATGGGCACCAGTCCTAGTGTAGAGCTACTCATGGAGCACCAGACACTGCCACAGGCCCCATGCTCAGAGGCAGTCTCTCCTTCCAGACTCCAGTAACTCTTTAATAGATCTGAGTGATCCTGCTTTTCCTGGATGAGATAATGTTGATTGCAGCTCGCAGTCAGGCAAGCAAAGGCACCAGGTATCCTTCCTCCAATGACAATGCAGCAGCCTGTGCTTCTACAATAGGTTCATCGCACACCAGAGAGGAGAAAACTTCTTTCACTTACTTTTTCCTCTCTTGTTTGCCAGACTTCCTTTCTCTGGAACACATTAATTTGGATTTGTCACTGCATAACAAGAAAATGTGGTAGTGGAGCAAACCCAGATTTCTAGATCAAATGCTAGATCAAAATACATCCACTTGGCTAGCTTTGGGTTTGTTGCCTCTGTATAAAATAGGACTAATCAGCAGTGGAGGTAGGTGATGCTGCAGATAGTCTTGCATGTTTCAAAGCCTTTTATTGCGCCCAAGTATTTACCCCAACAACATTCTGTTTCCATTTTATGGTTAAGTAATAGGGTATGTTTGCAAAAACCTTAAAAGATTTTAAGAAGAAGACCCTAAGGACTGTCTCTGAAAGCTTCCTGAGCTGCAGACACAGGGGTGTGGAGTGAAGAGACCTATGTTTTTTGCTCTGTTTACACGGATCATAGGAGGGACAGGCAGCTCCAGAGCCAGGAAAAGCAAGTGTGATTTTTTACCTTCTAGCTGGGGAAGACCAAACCAATTCTTCCATCTCTGAGGAGTTCCCCTTCCCACTCAGACTGTTGTGCTGGCTGAGGAGGCAGCCCCCTTGCACACACCCCCACCTGCATTTCTGCTATGCCCTCATTCGCCCCTTCTTTAGCCCTATGGCCTTATAACCTTAATTCAGGTTAGGCTGAAGGCAAGTGTTCAGTTGTGTGCATTGAGAAGAAACTTAAAGCCTGAGGCTAAGAGTGTGATATTTTGGGAGAGTCAGAGTTAGATCAAGCAAACTGTGTTGAGAGTGCCCATGTCCACAAACCAGGAGTGTTTGCTTGCCCTGCCGCAGGGTGTTCACTGTTTTGTCTGTGTATTACTAACAGTGCCAGCAACAGTTACAACTTTTACTACAGTCATTTCTTGAAGCCTCGTGAAGGACTGGGCATTAGCTGGTCTACAGACACAGCGGGTTATACATCAGGTTATTGGGTTCAGTTGTGTTATTAAGAATGAACTGAAAGAAATTGTATGGCCTGGGCAAGGCAGGAAATACATACCATAAAACAAATCTGAAGGAATTCCTAAAGCTGTGTTAATCCAAACAAAACAAAATATCCCACAGAAGGCTGGAGGCAACTCCTGGCTTCACAACCACTCAGTTCTCTCCTCCCAAGAGCTGTTTTAAAAGCAGCACTGCTCACTTTCTCAAAGAAAGGCCTGGGGTACCCACCCTCCTGAGAGGAGGTGGGGGAAAGTATACAGTGGAGAAGATGTCTCCTTGCGGTGCTGTCTATGTCCATTTGATCTTACTGCAGTGCTGTGGTTTCTACTGACTCAGCACCACAGTTTTTATGGATCCCCTTCAGGATCTTCCTTCGTGCTGGGTTTAGGACTTTGTGGAAGCTCTGAAAAGGAGCAAGGAGTTGTAGAATATCTAGGCAGTGCATGTGATCCCTAGGCTGGTCATCTTATCCGTGACTGCTTTACGGAGATCAACAAGGGTCTGAAAGATGCTAGAGGTGATATAGCCATAAAAGTCATGTGCTCATATGGGGATGTGAATCCTGTCAGTGTCACCACTTCCTAGCAAAGGAATTGTTTCTGATCTCCTCAGGGGGTTAGCATAGCAGCTGTGCCAGGAGCCTGCAAGGTGGCATTGCTGTCTACTGCTCCACAGCAAATCATTTGTCCAAAATGGTTGGGGGCTGCTGAGTTGCAAGGATCATGAATACCTCTCTCTTGGTGGATAGGGGTGCCGAGAAGGCTCTGTATGGTGGGTTACACCTTGAACTCGGTCACTTGCCAGGCGTTCAGCTGCTGGTCTGCTGGGCCCAAGCTCTGCTCTCAGAAAAGAGGAGCTTGTCCACACTGTGTCCTGGTTCAGTGCCAAAAACCTCAGACATCGTCTTTGTCCTACAGACCCTGCAGCATTATCTCCTCCAGAGTGGGAAGATCAGCTTATGATATGTCCTCTCCACAGCCCAGAGGAGGAGGTTGGCTGGTGATGGGCACCATGGGAGCCAAGGGACAGGCAGCAGCAGCAGCAAGGGCATGGTGGAAAGGGCCACATTGTCACGGTGACCTGTATGGAAAATGCATGAGGCTGACAAGAGCTAGAAATGCCCATGGTTGCAAAAAGTTGTGGAGGAGATGTTGTACACAATGTGCTTCGCGCAGCACTGGAGTACTTGCCATGCGCCAGAGGGTCCTAACCTTGACTATTATGTACACAGGTGGGATTCAGTGCTGTCATCACAAAAGCCAGGAATGATTTTGATTTGCCAAGTAATTAATTTTAGGAAGTAGAACTTCTTCTTCAGTCAAATCCTAAATATTTCTTTTCTGTAAACTATCCTTAGACATTAACAGACTCAACTTTTTTTTGCTCTGTGAATCCCCACATAGTGACAATAAAAATAGTTTTGCTTAGTACAGCTAAGTATAAGCAAATTAATAAAAGCCCAACTACAGAAATCTGTGACTTTGATAATGCTGGAGTTCAGCTAGAAATTTCAGGGCTGGTCTTACATTGATGATGCTTTTTCCAGATGCTGCCTCTTTGCAGAGTCCGCATTGCCTGGGTCTGCTTTCATTTCACAAGCTGAACCATGGCTTTCTCATGAAAGCTTGGTGTTTAGAGCACCGTTTGTAGCTAATAAATTATTGAAGAACAAAAAGCTGAAGTCACTGAGTAATGGGCCAGTGTCTGAATTAGTCTGAATTTGCTTGTGCTTATTTGAAAATAGCCGTCAGCCCATCTGGATTTGAAAGTTTGTTTGTTTGCTTCTTGGGCTTTTCTTGTTGTTGCAGCTCACTTGTTGCTTTTTAAGGACAATGTGGCTTTAGAATTGGTACATAATGGAAAATATTATGTCAATAATTTCATTGTGCTTTCAGTTTAATCTATTAAAGACGATTTACTGATACACTGATTGTTTTTATTAAAAAGGGAGAGGCCCTATTTCTAACTTCTCTAGAATTCGACTCTGTTTATTTATGAAGCCCAGTATAATGGTGCTGGCTGGACAGCTTTTTAAAGTATTACTTTTTTTAATGTATTTTTGGGCCTTTTTTTTTTTTTTTTTTTTTTTTAATAGGATAGGTTAGGACTTGGGCTATGTGAGACAAGGACAACTGCCCCTGTTTTTACTGGGAGAGAGTTTGTTTTCTTCCTAGCAGCTGGTGCTGTGCTGTGTTTTGGCTTTAGGCTGGGAACAATGCTGATAACACACTGATGTTTTCATTGTTGCTCCATAACACCCTGGTCAAGGACTTTCCAGTCTCATGCTCTGCTAGTGAGGAGGGGCACAAGAAGCCAGGAGGAAGTAGAGACAGGACACCTGTTCCAAACTAGCCAAAGGGGGATGCCATACACCAGCACATCATTCCTAGTGTATAAACTGGAGGGAGTTACCCCAAAGGAATCGATCGGCTGAGTATTGGTCAGTGGGTGGTGAGCATCACTTGGGTTTATTGTTGTGGTTTGCTGTTGGGTTTTTTTTTTTCGTTTCCTTTTGAGGTTTTATATTCTCTCCCCTTGCTATTTCCTTTAATATTATTATCAGAAGTAGTAGTATATTGTACTTTAGTTATTAAACTGTTCTGACCTCCACCCACAGGTTTTGTATTAGTTTTATTCACCCCCTAATCCCATCTGAGGAGGGAGGAGAAGGAATGAATGAGCAAGCGGCTACATGGTACTTAGTTGCCACCTGATTTTAAACCACAACATCAACCTAATTCTGGATAGCAAACCTCAGGTTTTCCTGAGACTCATTTCCCCCCTACCCTCTTGAAGCTGTCATCACAAAGACTGTCCAATTCCATGTACTTGGCTTTGAAGGGAGCATGCGGTAGTTTTAGGTTTACAGTTGGACTCAATGATCTTAAGGATCTTTCTCAACTTAAAGGATTCTGGGATTCTGTTGCCTCTGAACAGGCAGGTGGCTGAAAACTTGGAAGAGAGGTCATCAGAGGGCTGGGACCATTGCCTGTGCTCCCCTCCAGAGGCTGCTGAGGGCAAGCCCTTGTTGCCACAGAACACTGCTGGTACTCCACAGCCTGAGAGCATCCTGCAGAAATGAAGACTTGCAAAACGAGAGTGCCTGTCAGAAGCACCGAGAGTTTTAGGTCCACGGCTTGGGGCAGTTTTCACTTGACCATTTTGAGAGGTCATCTCAATCCATCTCTGGCAAGCTCAAACAACTGGGACTATGTCTGTCCCCAGAGGTTGACCAGATGCAATCTTGGCCAAACAAAATGGTCACCCTTGCCAGGTTTTGGGTACATTATATGACTGTATTATTCCCATTTACAGTCTGCTATTCAATAGCATATGCTGAGTGCCAGTGCTAATTGTTTTCTCATCCCATGCCTGTGTGGTAGGAGAGCTCATTGCTGGCTGTGTGGTGGTCTGCATCTCTTCTCTGGGTTTCTATCAGGGCCTTTTTTGGGTTTCAGGAAGGTACATTTCCAGAGAGGATCTGCTAGCTTCTTGTGAAGGCTTGCAAGGTTGTGTAGGTCAGGATAGCACATGAGTTTCCTCAGTTGGGTAATTAATTTCTGGTTTTAGAATTCATCCTTTCTCTTGCTGCTCTCATGTTCTTTTTTCTTGCATTAGACATCTGAAAGTGTCTTGGATCAACGCAAAGCCTTTTACTAGCATTGCATGTAAATTCACAGCAATGTATCTGAACCTGGATCTTGGTTAAACTAGAATGCACTGTATTTGGTTTTCACCTTGTCTTTTGTAGATTTTGATGCACACTTTCCCTCTGTTGGTACCGTGACCCTGCTACTGAGCCCCTTCATGATAGTGATCCGGCTTTGGAGTGGAGTAGTAATTTCACAGATATGTAGTTCTTAGAGATTCTATTCACTGGCTCTTTCTTCAAGTCACATATTAAAAAACCTGGCAGGGACATTCAGCTAAAGCTATAAGATTTGCTATTATTCTTATTTATTCATTTATTCTCGTGTTCGAAATACAAAAAAGAAAACAAGATAAATACTGTACTTGAGTAGAAACAGTATTTTGGGTGACAACTGGTGAAACTAACAGAAATATTTGGTTATGCTACCAAATCTTCTAATTTTTCTTAATCTTTTAATTTAGGTTAATTTCTTTTCATATTTCACAATGCAAGCTGAAAAGTTTCATTAGGCAAACAGCTGTGTGAATCATTACAGCAGTTCCAAAAGTAAACATTTTGTGTCAAAATAGTTCTGCAGTGACAGCTTTATTCCCTTCTCAAGACTTCATGGATTAAAAACCTTTCACTAAACTAACTCAACCCAAAATCAGAATCACTGTGACTTTGACTTATGTTCAGTTTGGTATATTCACTCCTAAGTTTTTTATATAGCACCTCTGATATATATTAGTGCAGAAAGTCTTTTCCTTTGCTACATTTGCTAGCACTAATTCCTTCATAGGTGTTAAAAACCTTTCTTCCAGTGCTGAAATCTTGCACTGAGCGCATGGTGCTCTCCCCAGAAATATTCAGTGTACTGCACTGTGTGATGAACACCACTTTTCATGTACATTTCCCAGAGTGTTAATCAAAACAAATGGAAATACTAGACAAAACCACTGTCACCAAGGAACAGAAAATTCTGCTTCTATGTCTCACCCACTCTGCATGAGAGCAAAGTCCTATGTAAGAGGTAACTGATAACTGGTGTACCAGGCAACCTCACCACCTCACTGCTGTGTCCAGGGTACCACCAGACATGTTTTAACCACTAATTCCATGCCTTCTGATGTTCCTTTTCAAATGGAATGCTTGCCTCTGGGCATTTTATTTTATTTGCTGTGTCTTAATCGTCTTCTTTTTAATGCTTATTGGTTCACGCTTGCTTTATTTTATTCTTAAAAAAAAAAATCCTCTGATCTTCTGGGCTTTTTTGTAGTCAGATATTCATATCTGAACTGGAATGGACAACCCTATGCAGTTTTGTATTAGTGGTTCACTCTCTGCAATCTACTGACGGCAAAGCAGTTAAGAAAATATTCCTGGAGGCTACACGATTCCTTTCAGCAGGAGAAGAGTCCTTTGTTCTCCATAAAAATAAAAAAGGAAATAAAAAAAGCCTAGAAGAAATAATGAAAAAATGTTCTTTCTTGCTAAGCCAATATATATATTTATATATATATGCATGACATTTCTAAGGATTTCTGTGCTCATGGAAAAACATCTTACAAAAACTGTTTCCAAAGTTAGTGTCCTTTCAGGATGTACTGAATTGTCTGTGTTGTAGCTCCCCTTTTGAAGGACAAACTAGCAATGTGTTGAGATGCAAACTCAGTCACCAGGCTCTCATTTCCATATCTGGCAGTGACAATACCTTATTTTCCTCTCCCTGATACACTGATAAATAGTCAAGATAAACAGAATTATATTCTGGAGAGTCATTCCCTAACAAAACCCACAGTGTTTTGGATCCCAAACCACTCCCTACTTAAATCCTTTCTCCCCTTTTAATTTGTCTATATCCTCAAGCCCTGAAAATTTAATTAAAAGAGCTCAGTATTCTAAGCCTTTCACCGGTCTTTCTGTACCACTGAAGGGGATGTTGGATGTTTAAAGAAACACTGTTCTAACTTAACCATGTGTAGTGATACTAATAGGAAACAATTAATATTCTATTTATTGACAATCATATTTATTATTTTTCTGTTGCTAACATTAATATCTTCAGCTCTGGACACCATAGAAAAAATACAGTATAATATGTTGTAGGGGCACTGCTAGCAGCAGGAGTATAACTGAAAACCATTCGAGGACAGTTCTGGTCTCCTCTTTTAAAACATGAACAAAGCACCACACTCAAGCCCAGTTTGAAATGCAGGAGATTTTCTCCCACTGGTTTTCTTGCTTCCCAGCCCAGAGTTAGGTAGAACTCAGCTGTTCAATGAATGCCAGGCAGAAACCATGTCTCCATCCACAGTTTTACATTTCACTGGGAAATCTCTTTTTCAAGGCACATATGCCCCAAACCAAGTTACTGATCCCAAACAATGCCTTGGGTCATTCTGCTGGAAGAAAAAAAAAACACTTCTGAAAGTGTACTGATGCGGGGCAAAGTGCTACACTCCACGAGAATGCTTAAAACAATAACTTCAAGGCTTGGGAGCTGCCATGTGTGTGTCACAGGACATTATCCCAAAACCATCACTGAGACAGCAATACGTATCTTGAAAAAGGAAAACAAAGTGAAAGGCAAAACCTAATATAGCAAAAGAATTTCAATGAGTTGTCGTTCTGAGCTGATTACACATCTTCATAGCTAAGGCGATGAAAGCTCTGGTTTCTGTACCTGGCTTTTCTGTGACCAGTGAAACACACTCCTGCACACATGTCCAGGTACAACCTTGTATTTTTTGCTGCATGCTGTATCTTTGTGTAACATTGTGAGAAAAATATGAAAAAAAAAAAAAAGAAAAAAAAGAATGAGTAAAAACCTATTCCCAAATCACTCCCTGTCACTCATGAAGTTATTTGTACACTTTCAGCCATGAAAGAGGCAACACCTCACTCTGCCAGCTCAAAAAGTCTAGAGCTGCCAAAGTACTGGAATATGGGAATTGGCATGTCGGACGTCTGATTTCTCACCCCTGAAACACTGTTGCTTTTACTGAAAGGTATTCATAACATTGGAATACAGGCTTTTGATATGGTTACTTTCTCACATAGCTTTCTGCCTTTCAGGAGATGGAAGCATAAGCAGACTTAATCTACATTTATTTAAAAGGAAAGCATTTCTTCTTGTCAGAAAAATCAGAGAAAAGAAGACCTGAAGAATTATTAGACTTATAAAAAGATTTGATCAACTGGAATGAGATAAACTGCTCAGTCTGATGAGAAGTCTACAAAAACAAGAGCACAGTCTAAAAACTAGGAAATTAAGAGTGAAAGGGGAATTCAGGCACAGCTATTTCAATCAAAAAGTAATAAGCATGTGGAATAAATTGTGGCGAGGTGAAACTATCGAAGCATATTACAGGAATGAATTTAAAAGACAGCTAGACATCTTTATGGAGAAAGCATAAACTTCACATTTTCCTTACTTACATACTTTGGGTTAGGTCCAGTGAAGGACTTGCTTGGTGTCTAAAACAAGATTTAGGAGGACTTCAAGTACTTAAATCCAGAAATACATCCAAAAAATCCCAGCTGACTAGTGCAGATGTGGGAAGCACCTGGGTTACACAGAGCCAAGCATGCCGAGACCTAGAAGAGGGTCTCCATGATACCCAGGGTTGTGTTGGTCCTAGCAGCATGGCGCTGTCTCCAAACCCACTCCAGATTTGAGCCAGTGTCCCTCAGGGACCTGATGCAAAACTGAATATGAAGCATACCTAATACAAGGCAGGGGTCAAGGTCTCACTAAAGATATAGTAGTAGCCACCACTTACCTTTAAATTTATGACGGGGTAGTGCTAGTCTGTGCCACCTTTGATATAGTGCTTTGATGGTGACAACATGGGACGTGGAGGACCCTGATGCTTTTCTGGTGTGTGGGACTGAAATCTGAATGTCCCAGGTGCCAGGAAAGGGTGAATCCCCTTTCTTGAAGGAGGTTGTTGATGCAGAAGGGTATTTCAGAATCACTAAATCAGAGGAAAAGTGAGAAGCTGAATGAGTGCCCTCTACTAGGTGGGCAGACAAAGTCCCAATACCCAGTTACTTTTGTTTCACAAAGTCTTTTTATTGTTACCAAATAGCAATGATGGGTACAAAATTTTTATTATTACTCTGAAAAGACTTCTACCATGGCAAATAAAAGACTTTTGTTGGACCTAGAAGGTTTTGAAAATACTCATTACATTATCTGTTCAGCAGCCTGAAGTTGCCAGTGGATGGGAACTTCATCCTATGGGAAGACTGGGGAATAGCTGTGGTTCACTATCTGGTTCACTATCTGTGGTTCACTATCTGCCCATGGGTTAACTGGGCAATGTAAGCCTCAGATCATAAATACATGCTGTGCTCTAACATTTACAAGAGCCAAAAAGAGGCCGTGGGCTCAATTTCAGAAACTTTTAGGATATTTCAAGCTGTCTGCAAGATGTCCCCTTCTCTCCCCATGGCTTCCCACCCACCCAAATTACAATCACATGTTATCAGGGTGACTCTGAACTGGCTATGACAAAGGAACATCTTGGTTTTCATTTAGGCTGAGTCATGCACTGCTGAGCTTTTGGGATGTATTTTCCTATGAATGCTGGGTTTGCATGCACTGTGCATCTGAAGTGGAGCTGGAGGCAGATGCAGGAAAGCAGGAGGGGCTGTATGCAGCAACGTAGGTGTGTTCAGGCAGGACCTGGGGTCCCAGGGACACTCTTCCATTGGCAGCCCCGGGGAGGCTGCACCATGCCAGGTCTGGGGCTCCTAAGGACTTTCAGTACTCAAATTGCACTGTGCAGTATCCGCAAATCCACATGCTTAAAGATCTGTGTGCATCTGGAGATGTGTTGCAATGAGTCCCAGGTGTTGAGGGAGTTAATGCTCTCTAAGGTTCACACCGATTTACAACCCCCTTGCTCTGGTGCTAACAGAAAAAAACCCACCTTGACAAGATTTGTACTGATAAGAAAATATCCTGTTAAATCTGTACTGATAAGCACACTATGCTGGCTTTCTGAATTAGTTCTCTGCATGACCAAAACAAAACGTGCTTAGTGATATAACTATGTTGTGTTTGGATGTCTCTGATAAGACTTTCTCCTTTACATCTAGTTCAAGGGCCAAACGAACTCACTTAATGCTGGGGAAAACAGGGCAGGGGGTAATGTTTGAATCACGCTGGCATTTGGCTAGGAAGATGGCTGGGTCATCATCTGGAAGTAGGTCTGGGGATCTCATGACTGTGGAAAAAGGCAGGGGCTTCTGAGGAACAAAGCAGCTCAATTTGCAAAGCAGGTGGGCAAGCATACTTGCCAAACTGCAAAACACGGTGGGCTGCTATTTTTAAAGCACAGAGGATAGCTATAATTTGAAGGAAAGGTGAGAAAGTACTTCTGAAACATCCAACTTTCCCCACCACCTCCCCTTAAAGAATCTGTTATGCTTCTATATCTGAATTTCTATTAAAGTACAGCGAGTGATTATTGGTATGAGGGTCATGGGTTAACTAGGGAACACAGAGGCAAAATCTGTTCATATCTAATCCTGGCTCTGAGACTGATTCAAGCTTTGACCTTGAGCACATCACTTAACCTCAAAGGAAAAACTTGAGGATTCATTAGCTGGTCCTTGTGGAGTGCTTTGAAGATGAAAAGGGCTTTATAAGTGGCAAATATTATTATGTGTTCTGGGACCTGGAAATTTTCAATGTTTGTATATATAATCATTTTTACAGAGGATTTTCTACATAAAAGAAACTGTAAATTTTGTTGGAAATTGCTGGAGTGCAGATAAGAACTGCCTTTTCCAACCAAAAGGATTTTTTGTTGAGATTTGTCTCTTCCTTTCCTTAAGATCTTTACAACGTGAGCCAGGGATGACTGTTTTTCTCAGCTCCTTGTCTGTGGGCTTCTTTTAAAGGTAGAAGTTGCATTGCTCACTTTTTCTCCAACAAGCATGAGGGTTAGGGAGAAGATTTAGAGGGAAGATGTTCCTGAGCTACATACACAGTGTGGCAGCCCATGGCATGGGCTTGTGTCCAGCCAGGAGGTCAGACAGGGTGTGTGAGTTGTATTCCACAGAAACGCTGTGCAAGAGGAATGCAAATTGATAGTCACCAAAGCTTCAGTGCCCTGTTGACTGCAGATATTTCAGTGAGCAAGAGCGTGACTATAAGGAGGTGGTTGGTTCCATAGGCTTCAAAGAAAGATTATGCGTTAGCACCATTTTAGGATTTCCCCTTTCGGTCAGCTTTCAAAGGGGAAGGCAGTTGCACAGAGCTGTCCCATGCTGTATATGATAAAACAGATTTTGATACATTTATGAACAGGATTAGGTGGCACAATGCTTTCAACCAAATGAGACTGAATTCAGGAGGTGTCTCACATTCACAGAGCCTGCCTTTCCCCAAGTCTTTCAAATCTGTGATAGTGCTTTTGACAGCAGCAGCATTACGTTCGTGTGCTGATAAAAGGGAAGATCTGTCACGAAAGCGCTGCTTACTTAGGGGTATCCTAACACAGAAGTGAGCTGGGAGAGAGTGTGGTATTGATCACCCGGCTGAGCCTGCATCACACTGACAAGAAAGATTGCAATGCTCCCAGAGGCAGAAATTTCTTGTGCAGCTTTTAAAGATCTATCAAAGACAAATCTGCTTCCAGACCATATACTCTTATCGAATTTATATTAGTGTTGACACAACGTGCATGGTACCTACAGGCTGTGAGTACCCAATGGACATAGGCTTGCTGTTTCCATATCAATCAATTTCAGTCATGTTTTCCCCTTAATCTGGGAGAAATTGGCTGACTCAAATCCTATAGTCTCCACTTAATTGAATTGCTTATTGAAATCAATGGAGATTCTGACTAAGAACTGCCTTATTTGTCTCATTGCCTCTGCAATAGTCATGTGCGTTTGTATATGTGAAATAAAGAAAGGCATAGTGCGAAGAAATGGAAATTACTCAGGGATGTTTAAGCTCACAAGGAACAAAAATAACTGAAACTGTATATCCTAAAAGTGAGTGCACTGAACATTGCTTCTTAAAGAGGTTTTTCACCCTTTTGCTTGGCTGACAGTAGCTGGATTTGCTATGAACTCAAGAAACACATTTGCTATGAACTCAAGAAACACAGAGAAAAAAGAATTTTTTACATCCCAGAATAAATTGCTGTCATGAACAGGAAAGGTTTTTGTTTCTCACACAGGTGCAAGTCCCTCCTGTCTCCAGAAAACCCACACAGACCTGGGAAACCAGGAGCTTCCTGTAAACTCTTATTTTGGGATCATGCTAGAAATGCAAAGCTGCAGTTAAGACAAAGAAGACATGCTCACGTTTGAAGCTAAAGCAAACCTAAATTCCTAGACAAAATTGAAACAGTATCTGGAAACTCACTCTGAGGTTCTCCTGTTCTTTCTCATCTGACAGTGTTTTCTCACTTGCCAGCACAGGAAAAACATCCTGCTGCAAACACATCTTTTTCTGCTCCCCATATTGTCTGGAAGACTTGCTTGTTTCACACTAGGCAATTACCTGTACTAGGAGAAGTGTTTGGCCTTTTTTTTCTCATCCCCAATCCCCAATATCCAACAGGCTACAAAGGGATCTGCTGAGGAATACTTTCAAGCAGGTACCTGCTCTTCATTTGTGCAGCACCCCCAGCACAGTGGGACTCTCAGCCTCTCTGAGGGATACATCCTAATGAATAAAAAGTTCAGAGACTCAAAACAGCAGTGAGGTTATCTCATCCCATCTGATCACAAATGGGACTTTGGGGGAGAACTGTACTGTGCACAGCAGGATCCGGGAGTAATCCAGCATCTGGCACAAGCAACAAGCAAACATTAATTACCTGATCTGGTTGGAGAGAGAACCAAAGCATGGAGAACATTTAATTATCTACACTATCTTTAGCACGTCCAAAGTATTTTTGTACTTCCTATTACCTCTGTAGCAGAGATTTCATTTTTGCATGTAAAAGATTTTAATTGCATAAAGTGCTCAATTAGAAGCTTAATTTCCATTTTAGAAAATAAACACCCCATGCAAATCACTGGCTTGCACTTAATTTCTCTAACAGTCTTCTCAAACTTTTCAATAGATGTTCTCAGTTCTTTTCCCATGAATAATGTCTGTAAGGTTCCCAAACACCAACACCAGACTTACTACTGCTGCTTTCTGCAGCTTTATTTAAAAGAGAAAATCCTATATCCTGTGCCAGGCCTTCCTTTCTCAGCTTCTCCCTCGAAGATCTATCCTGCAGACAGCCTGGAGGACAGCCAGATTGCTGGCTGGAAAGGTCTGTTCTATAGGAACTGATTTTGGCAGTCAGCAACTGAACATCATAGTGAAGTTTGCGTTGGAGCAAGTCTGGTATAAAAGGCAGGCAACTGCACTGGACAAAGGTGGAAGTGTATGAAGCAACCAAGACTAATAGGGGTGAGATGACCAAAATCTGGCTTTGTGGAGGCAGGGAAGTGCAATGGCACGGTTGAGAGACGGGATAACAAGATGGGTTTGGGGCACAGGGAGGGACAATGGGCCAGGAGGGACTCTGGGGTCTGTTCATATGCAGATAAGGTCAGGGGGAAAAGGAGACAAGAGGCCTCCTGGGGGCTTGGAGGTGTGGAACATGTTTGGATGCTGTGGATACAGCTCCTTCCTGTCGGTAGAGAAGTCTCTTCAGTCCCCTCTCATTTTCCTGAAAGGAGATTGAAGAATGGACAAGAGAATCCAGCATTCAGTGGCATATTTTTGCATATAGAAAACTGTGGTTTGAACACATAGAGGCTGTCTTTTTTCACCAGATCTGGAATCTCAGTTTTCAAGAACATACTCTCCCAATCACTTCTGGCTGAAAATTTTCAATGAAAAGAAAACAAATCCACCCCATAGAAAAATCCCTTATCACCATCTTCTCCCAGCTCTTGTACTGCAGTTGTAGTAACTGCAGAAATGTGTGGCACTCTACATACCAGCTGAATGCCCTCTTTCCTGTGGCTGTCCTTTGAGCTCCAGCATGGGCAGAAACCTACTCATGACATAACAATATACTCCAGCAGCAGAAGGAATCACTTCAGCGCTCTACTGCTGTCCATACAGCATCATGCATCAGCATACAGACAAACCTAAACAGCCCTTGAGCATCTTGCTGAGGCTCTTGAAGGAATGCTACTGTTTTACCATCACCTTTGCCTTGGCTTCAACATCCCAGCTCTCTGCAGAGCTGATCAGCCTGGGCAGGGGGTCTGTAATGTACTGCCTGTAGCTGGCTTGTGCTGCAGAAATCTCTACTCAGTGCTGCACCGAGCCCTGTAAATGTACCCTCCTTGAAGAAAAAAGGGTGATCTCAGGCAGCAGAGACCAGCAGCATTGTGTTGCTATAGGTGTCCGTGGCCAGCTGCCAGCCAGGGTGGTCACAAAAGCCAGGGACATTGATGGGTAAAATGCCAGTGGTGGCAGGCAGCACTTGAACGTAAGTGGTGGGCTCTCAGCAAGTCTGTGACCGTAACAGAGAATGGCTGAAAATAGAAATCTCTTTGTGAATGAATATATGGCATGCGGGGAAAAGTTCAAGGAAACATGAAAAGCAATGAATTCTAGCTAAAGCTGTAGGAGTCATCATGACACCATGTGTTATACTATTACAAGTCTCTGGCTGTTCAAGTCTGAGAGCTGCAGGCATCAATCTGTTTGGGGATGAAATTATAAATAAGCAGATAACCAGTACATGAATAAAACAAACTGAAACCAACTGGCATATCAGAAGAATCTGTGACAAGTAACACACTTTCATATGGATGACTGAAAATGGGAAAAAGGAAAATGAAAGGTGGAATTGAAGTACAAATGAATGAGAACTGGTGGGGGGGAGAAAGAAAAACCCAGAAGAAATCTGAAATAACAAGATGTCAGGCAAGCTAGAGTTGACTGCAGTAGTATAAAAAACTCCCTTGGTGTAATATCACTGCCTTGCCAGGACTTACACCTGAGACTGACTTGGCCCTCTTGTTTAATTACACGCTGATATGCCATCATGAGATCTCGTGGGAAATCTTGCAAGATTTTGTGACAGATATTAAATTAGCATTTACCTTCACCATAAATACAGTCTGATCAAAAGCATTTCATGTGTGCAAAGAAGCCAAGTTTGAAAAAGAATGGTTCAGCTATAAAAAGAAATAGCAACTATAAAAACAGATGCTGTGGAAGAGAAGTAGCTAACAATCAGATATTTCTTTTAATGTGCAGCACAAGAAGGGGTCGTATGTATAATTTCAGATGTAGACACAGCCCCTAAACTACACAGTCTGACTGAAATGTGGTTTTAGTTTCTTGATCTTTTTAAGGTGAGCTGCTATGCTGTCATGGGTTCAGCAGTAGCAGCCATTTTATTCCTTATTGGTAGCCAGTGCAGCACTGTGTTTTTTGACTTTCGGCAGGGGAATCGTGCTGATAACACCAATGTTTTCGGTTACTGCTTAGAAAATTTTGATTTGACCAAGGACTTTTGGAGCCTCATGCTCTGCCAGGGAGGAGGGGAAGCTGGGAGGAAGCAGA
>JAOEHY010007287.1:0-17333 GCA_025447955.1 Psilopsiagon aurifrons | reverse complement strand
TCAGTGATTTAATTACCTCCCCCCCCCCCCCCCCTTTTTGGTTATTACTTAATAAAGCTAAAAATACTTGAAGCAGTGAAGTATTTATGTGGACAGGCACTGAAATGCTCCACATCCAGGGAAAGCTCAGTCCTTTAAACTGTTCTGCCTTTCTCCAAGCATTTGCTGTCATCTGTCTTGAAATCCGCTTGTTTTCATCTTGTTACTTGAAAACAGCATTTCTGCAACATTGTTGTTTGTGTTATTGCTGATACTTAGGCTTTCTCAGTTCAGTACTTGATATAGTTGTTACCGAATATTGTCATTTGGTTTGCTTTTTAAATGGTGATAGACGATTAAAGCATTTTACAGTAATGCATTCTGCTATTACTGCTTGCTCTTTGACATAAATAGGTGTGATTCATTGTTTCCAGTTTTATTTTGAAAAGTGTTAGTTAAGATCAGTTCTAGCATGCTCTGAATATGTAATTTGAGCAGTTTTTTGACAGATGCGAAATACTTGCAGTTTTTATTTGGATGTTTGAAGTACATGGGTAGTAATAGAAAATGTTACCAGATGCTTTTTGTTTCCCCTTAACAGAACTTCATTTCTGATCATATGCTTTCAAGATGTGCCTTGTGGACCTTTGTTTTTTGTACCCTGACAAGCATTTAGGATTTTGTGTGTTCACTGACAGCTGTTAGACAAATAGCAGCAGTATTACTAGATGTTTAAGAAAGAGTGGTTAGGGATGACTATCTAAAAACACAACAGAAACCCGTATCCTCCCAGTTGTCAGACTCATACCTGAGAATTCAAGTTTACTTGCTACGTGAATATGGCAAAGTAATGAGGAATTGTTCACTCTCAGGTTCCAGTAACATCAGGGAAAGGTGGGATTTTATAATTGGAAATCATTTGTTTAGTTTGTTTTGATTGTACCAAAAGGGAAAATCAGGTAGGTTAGTAGTCTGAAAATACTCTGTTTTGAGGCCTTTGTGTTGTGTGCTGTAGCAACTGCTTGGATACACAGGCTCAGTCCTCACAGGTGGTGGACCAGGGTGGGAATTAGACTCATCGAATCGTACAGTTACATTCTAGTGATGTTTGGTTTATATTTTCTGTAAGGGAATGAGCTGTGAATGTCCTGGAGAATGGCTGGGTGTATTTCAGTGTTCACAATTAGCAGGAGGATATAATGGGTGTGTGCCTGCTCTGCACATCTTTGGGTCAACACAGTGCCGGAAACCACTTGTATTTTTCTTGGTCTCTTGCAAATTAAAAAGAAGGAAGATGACTTGTTTTTACTGAGTTTGGGTAAATAAAAAGCGTAGACCGCAACAGTATTCATCAGCT
The DNA here is from genome assembly GCA_025447955.1 of Psilopsiagon aurifrons. Classification (NCBI taxonomy): domain Eukaryota; kingdom Metazoa; phylum Chordata; class Aves; order Psittaciformes; family Psittacidae; genus Psilopsiagon; species Psilopsiagon aurifrons. The sequence continues at coordinate 15,997 of JAOEHY010007287.1, read as the reverse complement.
GTGCTCTTCCTGTAAAGTTCTAGTTTGCTTAGCATTAACCTCTGAGCCCTGCAGACCTTGATAGGAACAGAACATATGCTTGAAATAAAGCTTGTGCTGAGTTTTCTTCTGTATGTATGTTCTTAAGTCCAGATTTTGTTCTTCTGAAAATCAGTTTGGGACTGTTCCTGTTAATTTTGGAGCAGGTTCCTGAAATCTTTGGAAGCATAGAAATTAAGTTGAATTTGCACAGTAATTCAGGCTTCTGAGGGCAGTGTCACCTTTTTGTACCTGTCCCTTATTGGTGTTGTTTACTGAAAAATACTCTCCCGTCTTCCCCCCATCCCACATCCCAAATCATGGGAGGCTGCATCCTGCTTGTATTGAAGGTGGTGGCAAAAGCTGCTGGCTCTGATTCTGGTGGAATCAGGAGATTTTTGCAATGCATATTCAGCATCTAAATATGCTGAATATCAATATAGTGAAAGCTGGTAAACACTCTTCTTTTTTTCTTGCATCCATTTTACTGCTCCATGTACCTGCATTGATTTTGAAGTTTTTCTACTTGACTGCTTTTGCTCTACCTTGAATCTTAAGTATTGCTCGAATCGAATTGTGCTCAGAACAATGAGGCTACCAAAAGGAAGTCTGGTAGTTCAATATGCATGAGGTGTCAGAAACCTTCAGATAGGTTTCTGAAGTACGGCGTTTCTGGGGATTTGAATAGTGCATATTGGCAAATCTAATTTGTAACAGCTTCTGTGTTCATGTTATGAGTGGGATATTTTTTGTTTGTTTTGACAACTCGTGCTTTACTTGAATTAATATTAGCACTTATTTTTAAAAAACATGGAAATTCGTTGGAGGGCTTATGGTAAATCAGTGACAGCTCTCACCGAATTTACAGCCTAGGTAGGAATAAGAAAGGAAAGGTAAATGCCGCAGGGGATTAGTCTCACCTTACGTGCACGAGGCTGTAAATGAGTTGAATGCCCAACCTGTCATTTTTGGGTCTTGTGTTTGTAAATAGTGATTAGATTTTTCAGTAGTTTGCATTTTGTTAGGAACTTAAATCTCTTCCATGTTTTACAGTGCATAAATGAAATTTGGTTGGACAGACTCTTTTAAAAGGGCATTGTCACGGGAGGTTTTCCTGCTTATTTAATCTTTGCACTTCTGAGAATCCCCCCAGATGTCCTTTGCTGGGGGTGCTGTCCCCCATTTCATGTGCATATGGGTTTGTTGTCACAGGGTTACTGATGAGTGTTGTGCTTTTTGGCATTGATGTATTTTTCAGAAAAAAAGAATTGAAGCATTTGTTTTGAAAAGAGAAAAACATTTAAAGAATTACATGGACTTTGCAAACAGATTTAAGAAAATGAAAGGTAGGTCAAATTTTGGGCATACAAACCTGACAATGACCTGTACTTTAAATGTGTATGCCTTAAGTGAGACATTCCTGATCCTAATCATTCATCATAGAATCACAGAATAGTTAGGGTTGGAAAGGACCTTAACATCTTCCAGTTCTAACCCCCCTGCCATGGGCAGGGACACTTAACCCTAGACCATGTCACCCAAAGCTGTCCAGCCTGGCCTTGAACACTGTCAGGGCTGGAGCATTCACCACTTCTTAGGGCAGCCTGTTCCAGTGCCTCACCATCCTCACAGTTCCTTATATCTAACCTGAACTTCCCCTGTTTAAGTTTGAACCCATTGCCCCTTGTCCTGTCACTACAGTCCCTAATGAAGGGTCCCTCCTCAACATCCTTATAAGCCCCCTTTAATGTAAGGCTGCTCTGAAGTCTTCATGCAGCTTCTCTTCTCCAGGCTGAGCAGCTGCAACGCAGAAAACTGTGCAACTGACATTGTTAACAGTGATTAATCTTAACATCTTATCTTGTTGTATTTTGGTATGTTTTCTAATGCCAGCAAACAGTGCCAGCCTAATTCTAGATCTCTGCTGATTGTGCAAGGTGATGGCTTTAGTTACTGTCAGTTTGTAACATAAAAGATTCTTTTAGGGAAGGTTTAAAATACATTATGATGGGGAGCTTTCTTGTACTCCAGTTGCAAGTATGCCTCATGGTATTGACTTCAGCTCTTCCCTTTTGGAGTGTAGGACGTGAAGATGCAGCTATATTTCAGGAGCAATAGGAGGTGCAGCTAGAAACTAGCCCACTTAGGGTGATTGTTTCCAGTTTCAAAGAATCTATTTCATGCTAAGCTTGGTGTGGTAATTTGTTAAGTCCATGCTGCCAGAGCTACAGAGGTAATAATTCACAGCCCTTCCTCTCCTGTTACAAAGCTGGATGATAAATTCATTAATCCTTTTGTTGTGAGACCCATAGACAGTTGAAATGATTGTTCACGGGGTTGGCCTCCTGTTAGGTTCTGCACCTGAAAACTGCTTTTTCAGCTTCCAGAATTTTTTTCCATAAAAGCTGGGCTAGAATAAGGTTTTGGTACTTTTGTTCCTAAGAGCAGCTGGTCCAAATTGCAGCTCTCTGTCCTGTTAGCTGCGTGGTGAATCAGTGCTGCGTGCAGCCAACTGCGCTGTCTGTGCACATTTATACCTGGTATTACTTCAGACAGATTCCAGCAGTCACTGGCACTGTAGCTGTTACTGGAGCAAGAGCTTCACCACCAGATGATATCGCTAACGTGGGGTGGAGGGGGAAGCCCCCAAACTGGATTAGAGCTGCTGGGGAGCTTTGTTGTTTTTCCTAAATACATTTAGATAACATTAAGGGCCTGACCTAGACCCAGCAAATTCGAAGTTAAGGCTTCTCACTCCATCTCCGGTACTCGATGGGGCGCTTGGCTCTCCAGCATAGGTGGTGTTGGAGGTGACATGTTATCCACAGATCCCTGCTCACCTAGGCAATGCACTGAGCAGTGCCGACTGTTCCAAGTACATCTGTTTACAATACACCTGCTGTCCTGAGCCCGGCGTGTCTTTAACACTCCACTGCTTTCCTTGGAATGTTAATGGCCAGTGGCAGCGCCGCACATGTGGTGGAAAGCCAGCAGCAGTAGGGGGAAGGGTCCAGGTGCAGTGAGAAGCTTTAACTTTTGAGTTGCCTGGCTTCTGTGAGCACAAGTCAGACCCTTAATGTTGTTTTAATGTATTGTTTGTGTTTAATTTTTAGTAAAAATTTGAACGCCACCCAGGCTACAGAGGTTGCAGTGGATAAGAAGTTTAAAAGCTTTGGTTCAAGATTACAGGAGGCTGCAAGAAAAATTAAAGACATGGAAATGAGGATGGAATGACAGGCTGCTATTTTGCCTCAGAATACTGAAGATTGTAAAGCATTGAGAAATCGAATTCATGACCCTGGCGATCAAGCTCAGATTAAGAAATGTCAGGTTGGTAGGGGTTCCTGAAAGTCTCAAGTTAGGATAAAATTGAGATTGTTTTCCCATAACAAAGGTTCTAGGATGTGGGGGTGGATGGTATAATCTTTATCTGTGTTAAGTGAAATCCTATACTGTGCAGTTAAATAAGCCGGCTAAGTGAAATTACTCTTTTTAATTAGTTTCACATTTGTGGTGTTTAATGTCACTTTTGACCTGCTTGCAGTTATTTCTCTTTGGCACCGAGTTGCATGATCTACTGCTAATGCAGGCATGGAAAATACTGCTCTTAAATACACACTGCTTTATCCTGCCCCTCCAAGGGTCTGCAGTAAAGCCGAACAGTATGACATTGCTAGATAAGAAACTTGCAGAACATATCCACACGGTGGAAGAAGTAGTTTTTTGTTCAAAGGGTTCTGATTCATAGTGAAACTGTGCCTTTCCAAATGCAGACTTTAAATAGTGACTGCCACCATGATGAAGTTACTGTGAGTTTACTTAAGTGTTGAGTTATTGTCTGCGATGCAGTGATACGGTATTTAGGCAGAAAGATTGTGCAAGAGGAAGTCTGTGCTCAAGTTCAGAGAGGATTTTGGCAAGCAAAGGTTTGTAGGGTTTTCATGGTCAAGGTCACTGGATGTATTTGAGTTCTGGGGACTTTATTAAAAGCCAGATTCTCTGTGGGAGGGTTTATGCTGCCAGTTGTTTTTGTGACTCTTGTTTCTGTGCTTTGGGGCTCAGTCTGACATACCACTTAGCACTGGCATGAGCTGAGGCACCACTTAGCACCAACAGGAGACAGGAGTTGCTTTGTGGAGATAGAGATATTAAGCCAAGGGGAAAATCAGACCAAGGGGAAAATCAGACCACACCTCTATGTATTTTAGAGAAATCACTGTTTTAATAGGTTGTGTTTTGTGATCCTCTATTCCATGATTTTCTGCGAGAGCTCTGCTGTAGCCAGGGCAGTGTTTCTTAAAAATACCAGTTTTTAATCTCATCATCTGTTACCTGTTCGGACTAGAAACGCTCTTCTGTTAACAGAGGTGCTTCAGGTGTAGCTGTAAGGGGATCATCTGTGCCCAATTTTTCCTCATTTGTCTTCAACATATTCAATATCAAGGTTCTGTTATCTTTTTCTAATTCTATTTTAGCTAGCCTTCAAGCTTGCTGCAGTCCTGGCTTTGCTGGACTGACAGTTTGCTGACTGACAGTGATGGTGACCATAACATTTCAGTTGTAAAATGAGCACAATTATTCTGTGCAATATGAGTAGGGCTGGCAATGTCATTTTTACATTTTGCTTCAAGACATAATTGCATTTTATTAATGCTATTGCATACACTATTTTGAGAGAAACATGAGCAAGTCTATAACATGCTTTATTTTAGGGTGTTTCTAAGTAAATTTAATGTGGGGTTTTATAATTAAGTTCCCATTAAAGGATAGTAATTCTCTGGATAAGTATGTAGCTTTCCATTGTCCATTCATGTTGTGTTTGTGTCCTATACCACATTATTAGTGTGTGGTTTATTTCCTAAAAATGACTGTATGAAGGTTATGTGGCTGTTGCTGGTTCAAACAGGTAACAGTAGTTGAGTTAGCAAGATGCTCAGCTTTAAAAAGCCTTCCATTTAATTTTGGTAGCTGGGTATTATTGAAAGAACTTGTGTGCCAGAAGTATTTGTAAGCATGTCTGTCACTGTAGAGGTTTGTAATTGATGGTTTTACAACAGAAAATAGTTTTCATGGGTGTTGTACCAATGGAAAACTTTGCTGGTGAATACTGTTCACATCTGAATGCCTCTGCTATGGTGAGAGTCCTGCAGAGGCAGTCCATTGGCATCATCAGTTGTCAGGAGACGCTGGGACTAGAACAGAACAGAGCCAAATGTAGTGACTCTTGTTCTGTCTTCAAGTATAAAAACTCTTTGAATTGGTAAAGAACCTAAATGCTGGATTTCAGTAAGGCTGGCTGATCATCCTGACTTTATTAGGGGTGGACATGAAATTTTTGGGTTCAGTTAGAGAGACCATGAGGGTCCCAGTGGGGAGCTAACACACTCATTCTGTAGACTTGCGCAAATCTCTTTTCCCAGCAGCTGCTTTTCTTCACCAGGTATCTTGTACAGCATGGATTCTATGAATTTTCCATCTACTTGAAATGCAGATGAGAGTCTTTCAGGGCTTGCTTTTTGACACAGGTTGAGACTTAAGATGCAGGGTTTGCTTGTAGAAGGTAGCAGGGGAACCTCTGTCTTGTGCGTTAATGTTGGACTAACTTGCATTGCCAACAGTAAGCAATGTCTTCAAATTCACACTGCAACAAAAACATGTTGTTGGAATTTACATACGAAAAATGTGTAGCCTGCTTCACTTTGCAGTGTTTAAAACTTCTTACTTTAAAAGAGGAAAAAAGTCAAGTACTTTATTCTTTGTTTTGCTTTTCCTTCTCTTCAGGAAGTCCCTTTTTTTCCACCCATGCTCAACTACTTTTGTGTAAATGTAATGGTTTAATATTATTCCCTTGAGTACTTTTGTATATTTATAACATCTATACTGTTAAAAGGATGCTCTCTAAATACCTTGTTATAAGGATGACTTTTCATTTTAAGACTCCATAAAGAGGCTATAAAAGAGGTCTGCACTTTCAGCTGATTTTCCTTCCTTCAGATATTTAACCAGTATTTCTTTGTCACTCTACACTGTTCAGGCATGATGTTGATTTAGGGAGAGACATGTTGAGAGTTCTCTGTGGTGGATTCAATATGATGTGTTTGTTTGACTAAGCTACACAAAATTGTTTTGGAAGCCCATTAAGTCTAAGCAGACCTGCACAGGTCAGCAGTTAGCCTGTCCACTTGGACGCTGGATCTTCAGTAAATTAAACATTTTGCTGTTGTAGGCTTTTTTTTTGTTTTTCCAGTTAAATTTTAGTCTCAGCAGATCATCATCATATATGTAAATTGAATATACAAATCCTCACTGAGTTGCTTATGATATTCCATAAGCCATACTCTTACAAGCCTGGACAAGATATTTCTCACTCTGTCTAGAGCACACAAAAGGTGTGGAATCCAATCAAAACATAAACCTTGGATAACATCACACATACACTTCTTAATAGTGCAGTAAGGTTTTATCTTTAAAAACAAATATTCCCTTGGTGGTTTTATCTGTCTTCTATTGTTCAGCCTCCTGAATCTCCTTGGCATTTGTTTCTTAGGTCTTCTTAGGTTTTGGTTGGTTGCTGACTGTAAACTTGTTCCTGTTTTACTAGCTTCAGTCCTTGAAATCTTTTTCTGCCATCAGAATAAACAGACTAGCTATAATCTATGTTTTCTTTATTACATTTTCATGGCTTGAGTAACAGGTCTTCTCTGTTCCTTTGTAGGCATTCGACCTCCGATCATGAATGGGCCCATGCACCCGCGCCCTTTGGTAGCATTGCTGGATGGCAGGGATTGTACAGTAGAAATGCCTATTCTGAAGGATGTAGCCACAGTGGCATTTTGTGATGCTCAGTCTACACAAGAAATTCATGAAAAGGTAATATTTAGAGGTATAATTGAGATGTTTTAGAAGAAGCATGTATTTTAATTATTATGAATAGATAGTGTTTTGTTAACTAAGACTGTGTTTAGCTGTTGCATTTTAGTGAATGGTTGATTACCTGAGTGAGTTACTGGTCATTTCTGTAAGTGGGGAAGCATGATGATGTATCAAAGATGAAAATGTTTGTGTTGAACTTTCCTTTTGTGTAGTGTATCTGTGGTTGGATGTCATCCATATGTTTACCTACTGACTTAGAGTTGTAGAGAATTACCACTGCGAAAATTATATTGTTGCATGATATTTTGCAACGCTTCTTGGAAACACTGTTGCTCAGGCTTCAGCTGAAAAGCCAAATCCCAGTGTTGGACTGGTTGTGTGAGAAACTTTCAGACTTCTTTGTCTAGCCAAGGAATTGTGCAAATTGGGTTAGGAGGCCTTGTGCACTGAGAATTGACACTGCAGGAGAGTTTCAAAACAAATGCTCGCCCCAAATTTATTTAGAGAATTAATTACAAATGTATTCTAACTGCATGTTGTTCCAGAGGTTCTCGCCCTTCGAGGAGGTTTGGGAGCTGTAAAACAACCGATGGCTCTTAATGTTGCCAAAGGTTTTCCCACTGTTAGAGGGGTACCCATTTTTTCTGATGATAGCTGAGGGAGCCAGCTGGCCCATATGCCTACATTTGCTCTTTAGAGACTTCTCTGTGCATGAAGGCCTCATGTCTACTCCAAATCCCTCCTGCCCTCTAGACGGCAGTAGCACCTTTTCACATCCATATTTGCATAGAGGTAGAATTGCTTTCAGTGAACTTGTTGGCTAACAGAGTAAGCCTCAAATGCCAAATACTCCTTCACCTGATAAAAGCCTGAAACCAAACCTTACAGCTTCTGTGGAGGTAATAAATGTGGCAACAGAGGAGGAGCCCAGTGCAGAGAAAGGCAATCGGAGTACTCTTCCACAGGGATTTATTTTCTTCTTCAGCAAAGTTCTAAGACAAGTGCAGATCTGAGTCTTAACTTAAAGGCTTGTTGGGTGTCTGTATCCACATTGTATGTATGGTACTGTAGACTGCTGAGTGTGATTTGGGTGTTAAGGAGTTGTATCAGCTGAACTGAATTGCCCCAGTGTTCCTGTTTCTCTACAGATACCTTGTTAGACTTGTCCTCCGCTAATTATAGCAGCACTTGGGTCTGTGACAGGCTTTCAGAAGCTTTTTGCTATTTTATGTTCATAACTGGTTTAATTGTTTATTTACTTTTCATATTCTTGCAATACATGGCATTGTTAAACATGTTAAAGTCTGTGTATGTGATGAAAGATTTAATCTTTTCTTTGATGGCTTTCTTACAAAGCCAGCTATTTGAAAATAATGCTAATACCAACTTCCCTTCTGTTATCAGGTGAATAAATCTCATTTTCTGTAACCCATTTCATGTTCGCATCTTCCTGGTGAGAATCCATCAACTGACTATTCACCTTGTCAGTTCTTAGGAAAAATATTTTTATTCTGAGGAAAAAAGCCAAAACCATTTTCATTGTTAAAACTTTTAAAAGTTGTAAGTGGTGGGGGTTTGTTTCTTTTTCTCTCTGCTGTTTTTTTTACTTCTTTTTTAAGCAATAAAGACAGGCTGAGGAAGGTGGGGCTGTTCAGCCTGGAGAAGAGAAGCTGTGTGGATATCTCAGGGCAGCTTCCGGTGTCTGAAGGGGACTGCAGGGATGCTGGGGAGGGAGGGACTCTTCGTCAGGGACTATAACGATAGGGCAAGGGGTGATGGGTTCAGACTTACACAGAGGAAGTTCAGGTTATATGTAAGGAAGTTCTTCACTGAGAGGGTGGTGAGGCACTGGCACAGGCTGCCCAAAGAGGTGGTAAGTGCTCCATCCCTGGCAGTGTTCAAGGCCAGGTTGGACAGAGCCGTGGGTGACGTGGTCTAGTGTGATTTGTCCCTTCCCATGGCACGGGGGTTGGAGCTGACTGATCTTAAAAGTCCTTTCCAACCCAAACCATTCTATAAAGGGTTTATGCTATATCAACACAGCAGACTAGAACTGCTGATTCTCATGGTTCAGGCAAGCACAAGAGAGTCCCCTTTCCTGAATTCCTGTATGTAGTTCCTTGTGGATCTCTGCAGGCTGTCAGGTTTCGTGTCTCACCCTGCTTCCTCCATCCCCACACAGGAATTGGCTGTCATCAGAGCAGTAGTTAGGAATGGTATTTAAGGTTGTTTTCAGCTGTACCAGTACTGGCCTGAAATTGCTTCCTTGATTTGCTGAGCTGTGTTTTAGATAGAATAAAATTCTAATGTGAATAGAGAAATGGGAAAATTGCTCCTGCTAGGAAATAACCTGCATTACAAGCACCTTTTTCCCCAGCTCATTAGTTGTTTGTCACAGGATAATTAAAACTGTTAATTCTAGATGATACTTGAATTATGAAGCTAAATACCAAGTTGGAAATACTGTAGTTCTGATCTCATATTTTTGTTTCAATGTGTTTATACTGTCATACAGAAGACCGTCTTTACAGTTTGGATGGTCAGTGGGATAGCATCAAACCTTGAACTTCTAATTTGTTGTGACATTCTGGTTTGAAACAGTAAGTTTTTACCAAAACCTAGTGCTAATTTCAATCTTCTCTTCAACATCTGTTGAAAACAAGACCAGTGGGTTTGCTGTGCAGCCAGCTTGGACTATTAAATACTGTGATAGTGAATGACAGCCTAATAGTAACTAACCTGAGAACAAATGCAAAGCGATGAAAACTTCCTTGACTTCACTGGTCATTGGAAATGCAAAGACCTGGATACTGGGGGGCTTTGTGTGGCTTTTCTTTCTTTGTTGTATTGAAAGATTATTTCTTAAGGGTCAAAGATAATAATAATCTAAGTATAATACTTAATTTCTAAATTCAGAGAAATATTCAGTCTAAGCTTTTTTAATCTCAATACCATTTTATCTGTTTTGAGAATTAAAATGTAATATAATACCTTATTTCTGTGTATTTCTTTTAAATTATGTTGAAAAGCGCAATAATCGTACTCTTTTGCTATCTCACGCCACTGTCAGAAGTTTATTACATGAAACAATAGCTGGGTTCCATTTGCAAGGTCTAAATAACACATAGAGAATAAGTAATACAAATGCTTTTTCACTTTTTTTACTAGGTAATACTATATTGCTCTTCATGTGAACACTAACATAGGCAACTGTGCCACCTCTGTAGCTTTGTGCTTTGCTCACTGAAATAAACAGCATTTATTTCTCATGCATCAAGACTGGGAAATTCCTGTATGACACAAATGCCTGCCTTTGAAGCACTCGATATTTTCCTGTTATCAGGGGTGTGGTAGATGAACTCAGTTTTTGAGACTGAAAGTCAGTGTGTGTGTCAAACTATAGCTTTGGAAAAGCATATAGGTAAGTGGTAATGTGGTGTTGATTTTCACAAGAGTGTTGTAATTAGTGAATTATACTAAAGCTTGCATCCTTTTTATTATACCAAATAATTAATTTTCAGTGAGCTCACTAATGTATCTGGAAACTGTATTTTCACTAGCTGCCAGTGCATTGCCATTGTACAGAGTTTAGCTAGTCCAAAGGGTGATGCAGTCTTAAAATGTTTTGATTTGCAAAGTACCCAAACTGATCTGCCAGGTAATAAATTTCTGTAACAAAAATCACAAACCTTCATTCGTTATCATGGAATCATTGAACAGTTAGGTTTGGAAAGGTCCTTAAGATCATCCAGTTCCAACCACCCTGCTGTGGGCAGGGACATCTCACACTAGACCATGCCGCCCAAGGCTCTGGCCAACCTGGCCTTGGGCGCTGCCAGGGATGGAGCATTCACAACTTCCCTGGGCAACCCATTCCAGTGCCTCACCACCCTTACTCTAAAGAATTTCTTCCTCATATCCAATCTAAACTTCCCCTGTTTACGTTTGAACCCGTTACTCCTTCTCCTATCACTACAGTCCCTAATGAAGAGTCCCTCCCCAGCATTCCTATAAGCCCCCTTCAGATGGTTTGTGCTGCTTTTTATGAGTTCCAGTCCCTCACCACCTTCACAGTAAAGGATTTCTTCCTCATATCCAATCTAAACTTCCCCTGTTTAAATTTTAACCCCTTACCCCTTGTCCTATCACTACAGTTCCTAATGAACTGTATCAGCATCCTTATAGGCCCCCTTCAGATACTGGAAGGCTGCTATGAGGTCTCCATGCACCCTTCTCTTCTCCAGGCTGAACAGCCGCAACCTCCTCATCCTTGTTCCAACAGTTGCATGTCCTTTTTATGTTGAGGATGCCAGAACTGCGCGTGATACTCCCAAGTGAGGTCTCATGAGAGCAGAGTAGAAGAGCAGGATTACCTCGCTTGACCTGCTGGTCCTGCTCCTTTTGATGCAGCCCAGGATATGGTTGGCTTTCTGGGCTTCGAATGCACACTGTTGGCTCATGTTAAGTTTCTCATTGACCAGCACCCCCAAGTTCTTCTTATTGTGTTACTTTAATACAAACTAAGAGATCAGTTTCCTGAAGTTGTTGAGCATTTTCCAGAGTTCTGTGTGAAAATTGTTTATCTGTTGTCAAAAATGGTTATTTTTCACACATCTTTATAGTTACACTAGAGAAATACCTGTGTATTAGTAGTGCTTGTATAATACCTTCTTTGGGATGGAGATACAGAGAGATATATATAGTCCTTGTATAATACCTTGCATTTAAAATATATAAAATTGATTTCGGGAAAAGTTTTAAAGCTAGAAATTAATAATAATAGAAGTTAATATTATATATTTAAAGCAGTATATAAGATGTTCATGTATTTATGAATGCCCATTCCTGGCCGTGCTAAACAGTGTTGTCCTGTTAATTAAAATGCAGATTTTGATAATGGATGTTAATTTGCAAAAGCCTGTTACCCATTGTGAAGGAAGAGATGACTGAAAATCAGGAAAAGGTTTAGTCTTGAGAAGAGCTTGCTGAAAGCAGAAGGTGAAATTTAGTTTTTCTTCCATATATTTCTTGTCTTAAAGAAGAGATGCTGAATATGATAGGGTGAAAGATATATTTAAACAGCCTGGTTGCAGGAGGCAGGCCAGAGACTGGGAAATTTAGGATGGGGTTTGAAAGAGGTGATTGACATTGATACACATACATGGCTGGCTGTAGAGGAATGTAGTGGGAAAAGAAGATACAAGTTAAGAATCGAATAAGGAGGAAAAGTAGTGAAGGACTGTGAAAGGATGGCTGGGAAAGTAAGAACTGGTGTGAACTCAGCTTGTGCAATTGTGAAGCCTTCATCCACAGGCATGTGAGGAGTTGGCACTGGAGGAGTAATCATTTTAGAATCCAGAGAAGGGATTTCTGGTGGTCATGAGAAGGTTTCAGGGCCTGGTGATGTTTTAAGGTACTATTTTCTATGATGGCCAGGGAACAGAGGAAGTAGAGTGGGAAAGGGGAATTTGTAGTGGTTTGTGAGAGAGCAGAGCACAGGCCAGGTAATTTTTCAGAGAGAAATAAGGAGGCTGAGAGATAGTAACACATACAGAAAGGAGGAAAAGAAATGAGGATTTGAATGTCATCTCTGCTTGTGGTCAAAAGCAGCAAATGCTGTTATGCCATAGCATGTGTGCTACTTAAAGAAGGTTTACTCCAAATCGGGTAAAGCCTGAGTTGCAGTTCTATAGCAGTTCCCTTACGCCAAAGAGTTCATTTGTCGTTCTCTTTTTGTGGCTGAGGAAGTATGGAAAATGAGTAATTTGTTTAAAGGCAGAAGTAAATGATAATGTGTATTAGAACTTGCTTCATCTTGGTCAGAGCATTGATTTCCTATGCTACTGCCTTGGAGATCAAGTTGGATGGAGAAGGTCCATTTCCTTCCTTTTGAAAATCAGGCTCACAGTGCTTAAGCAAACACTGGCATTTACTGACTACCACCCAGGGGTCTGAAGTAACTTTGTAGATAGAGGACATTTGTTACCCTTCTTCAGAAATGACTTGTGTAAGGTTTTACTGATTCTATAATTTTTCCCCACCCACCCTTGAAGAAGCAGTTTGTTCTCAAGCCAGTCTGAAGGGCTGCAACAGACATGTTTGTGCTTTGCTTCCAAGTTCTGTTTTATTCTGCGTGTTGTGTATGGCTGGATGAAGTTGAGCATTATGTTTGTGAGGCTGTATCATGGGATACCTGGGTTCACTGGATCCTATCAGGAAACTGATGTCATTTAGGGTAAAATGTACTTTAAGGTTTTGGTGGTTGAATTTCTTTCTTTCTTAGAGATTGCATTACTGTCAATAACAGTTACTCACTGTGTTCAGACTGCTTTTATTTTGCAGTTGATCCGTGTGTAAATCAGTCTTGGTAACTTTCAGGTGTGCATGGTATTTTGGTTCTGCCAAAAATACAGGTGCTCATCCAAAATAAATGTTTAAAAATAATTAGCCTGCTTCCATTCTCATTCCACGTTGAGTTGCTTTTTCTCACTGCCTCACGCCCTTTTGTCTCTCCCTGTCTTTTCTTCTCCAGTTCCTCTTTCAGTGCCATTCACATTTTCCTGGCTTCTTGGCAGACTACCCAGACACTTCTGATTTCTGCAGTATTGCTCTTTTCTACTTCTGTTCCTTTGAAAGCATCGCAGTCTTGAGCACACCCTCGACATCTTTGTGTTGCCTAAGGTCTTTGGAGTTCAAAGCCTTTACTCTTTGGGCTTCCTGACTTCTGCTGTGTGCTGTGTAGCTCCAAAGGGGTAAATACAACTGTAATATGCAAGATCTGGTGATACACTCAACCAAGCAGAGAGAAAATAAAGTGATTCTTGCAAACCTAAATGAAAAAGAAGCACAGTTGATTAGGAATGATCTTTACGCAGAATTTACATTCTCAAAGAATACAGAATGAGTGGAAGCTGCCTTGTTCTGAACAGTAATGTATACTTGGGAGTAAGTTGTCACCTGGGACCTGATCCAGAAAGGCTGGCAAGAAGTCAAGTTTGTTTGAAGTTGTGTACATTTTCTTATTCTCTTTTTTCCTGTAATTATGTGGTTTCCTACATCTTGTCTCAAATCAGCTAGAAGAAAAAAAGGGTGTGTTTTTGGCTGGATTTACTGCTTCATGTAGATGCCCCGTTCACCAGAACGTCAAGGAGAATGAATAGGTTACTTGGTTGGAAGTGGAGAAAACCTATGTTTCAGCCTTACAAATGATTAAGTAAGACTGTATCATATCCTTTGACTCCTGTTAAAAAAAGCACACAATAGTCTTCACAGGGATACTACATTTCCCTATTTTTAGTTGAAGTTAAAAACAGTTAAAAGCTGACCTTCCATGGTGCAGGATTTGAAGTTATTCAGTTGTGCTTTTACATGGGAATTAAATGTACAAACGGCTCCAGTCATTGCAGTTTTATCTAAGACTGTTTCAAAGAAGAGCTGAAGAGCTTTCATAATGCAACAAATGTTTTGAAACTGATTACAAACAAATCAAGAATCGTGCTGTTGTTCAGCTGAATCTTTGATTTGTTTCTATCAGTGGTTAAGTAAGATAATTCTTCAAGCTTCAGATTCTTCTTTTGTTTAGCAGTAAAGCTGCAATCTTACATTGTACCATCAGTGCTGTTTATATTCATGATGCAGTTGCAGCATTTTAGTTCTTCCATCAAAGTTAAATTCTCAAAGGATATAGATTGAAAGGAAGCTCCCTTGTTCTGAACAGTAGTGTATACTTGGGAGTATGTTGTCACCTCAGACCTGATCCAGACTCCTGTAAATCTGTGGAAACTGAATGAGCCTTGAATCAGATTCTTTCTGAAAGACTTTGAAAAAAATTAAGAAAAAGGAAATCCTAAAAACTTTGGTTACACCTCATTATACAATGAAGTAGTTAACACAGAGTTATCGCAGTAAGAGTGTATACAAAACCAGTATTTGTGTTCAATGACCCTTGTGCCAGCATCTGTTCGATTTGCCAGTGGCACTATTACGGGTCAAGTGCAGCGTTACAGGAAGGGGCAGGCTGCCAGAGCCTCCTCTGAACTCATACCCTTTAAAAAGCAGAATGAAAGTGCTGCTTTACCCAGCAAGCAGAATATATCAATTTTACAGACAGATTAGATTCTAATACAGTTGGTTATCAAATTCCTTTTTCTTTCATTTTCCAAATAGCAGGTTCTACTAAGGGCCATTTCGGCTTGAAAATTGCTGATGGTGATTAGCAGGTTTTTGGGGACAGAGTTCTGTGGGTTGATGTGTTGCCATCAGTGACTTTCATGCCGTAACGATCCTTTGGTATAGCTGTTCAATCCATCAGATTGACTTGAACTAAAATGGAACGCAGATCAGTCTCATTGATAGAACAGACAAGGTAACACACAGAAGGCCTGTTAAATATTTTTCATTAAAGTCTTTCATGTAGCAAAAGTGTTTGCACAGCCTATAATCTCAAATGGACTGCTGGCATTAAACTGCAGATAAATCCTGGGTTTGAAAGGCTGGCTTCAATATAGTTTTTAAAAGGAAGCTTGCCATAGGCTATGCATGTTATTTCTCAAGTTGTGTGTGTGTTTGTATGTATATTTTTCAATAGTAGCTTATTTCTAGTCGTTTTTAAACGTACGTGTCATGTATATACATATGTGGTATATGCAGTGTGTCGATACGCAGGGATTTAGTGTTTTCAGGAGCTTTTAAGTAAGTTTTACTTACGTTTATATGAAATATTTATATTTTGTATCTATTTGTAGAGTATAAATTTAAGTATTATTTAGTGTCTAAGACACTAAAGATGCAAGACAGTATCTTGGCTGAACAAGGTGCATATCATGAATAGATTACTGACAGCACTGTGGGTTCTAGGTGCCTAACATCGAGCTGATAGTCTTGTAAAGTGAAATAGGAACTCATAAAAAGCAGCACAAACCATCTGAAGGGGGCTTATAGGAATGTTGGGGAGGGACTCTTCATTAGGGACTGTAGTGACAGACAAGGGGTAATGGGTTCAAACTTAAACAGGGGAAGTTTAGATTAGCCATGAGGAAGAAATTCTTTACTGTGAGGGTGGTGAGGCACTGGAATGGGTTGCCCAGGGAAGTTGTGAATGCTCCAT